>PVKM010000368.1:0-112582 GCA_004027735.1 Carollia perspicillata
GAGAAACAGGCAGTTGATTCAAAATGTCAATACTATTTTTTTAAAAGATTTTATTTATTTACTTTTAGAGAGGGGAAGGGATAGAGAAGAGAAGGGGAGAAACATCAACGTGTGGATGGTTGCCTCTTGTGCATCCCCTACTGGGTACCTGGCCCGCAACCCAGGCATGTGCCCTAAACTAGGAATTGAACTGGTGACCTTTTGATTCTCAGGTTGGCACTGAATCCACTGAGCCATACCATCTAGGGCTAATACTAATTTCTTAACATTTATATTCTTGCTACTACTAGTATTGTTAGTAGTACTATTAATAAGCCTGTTCACATATGACATAGATTTTTTTATTCATTATTGGTTTAGAATTTAGATTTGCCCTTAAGATATACCTGATAGTAATATATTACAATGCCTTAAACAATAGCATGTTTTCTTCCAGTTTTTTAATAAGTGTTAAGTGATTTATCACAATCTCTTCTTTAAATTAAAAAAAGTGATAGTGTATTGGGTTCCTATAGATCCCTGAGGAGACCTAGGATTACTCTCTCTGGTTATAAAGCTGCACTGTTTTTGATTGTTAGAGGCAGTGAGTGGTGTCATGTGTGAGGGGTATATTTTTATGGAGGAAAGACCAGTTTGATTTTTTTCTGAATAATTTCTTTTGGAGTAAATAGCAGTGCAAGGAAAATAAAGACAAACTTACTCTGTATTAGTCATATACATTCAAATTTTAGTACCTGTGCTTTTCTACAGATAATACGTAACAGAAAATTTTATGTTGTCATATCAGAACAATATTCTGAAAAATGGGGAGAGGTCGAATAATACAAAATTATTTTCATATTTTAGTACCAAATTACAACCTCCAAAACAAAAATCTTGTCACTGGCTTGCTGTCTCTGGCATGCGCTGACACCGACCCCTAGTGGTAGGATAGCCTGTCCACTGTGCATTTCTCTTGCTCCTCAATTTTTTGTAGGTGTGGGTGGGGAGGGGCGGTAAGCATATGAATCACAATAAAAGGACTAATATCCAAATTAAGTAATTAACTGAGAAGAGGAAATAAGAATTTTAAGAATTAAACTTTATGTTACTTAATTTTCCTAGAAAACATGTAGTAATTGTTAAAAGTTCTGAATGAATTAATTTGCATGGTGGTTTCAACAAATAACTACTTACATTAAAATTACAGTTACCTTTCATAGAAGTAGGGAAATAGAAAATGTAGAACTTGAAGCTGTCATTTTAAATGAATTTATATTTGTTTTAATAATTGCACCCTTTGTAGTTTAAGTCTCAAAAGATATGTTCCAATGAATGCTTAATCTGCTTAAGATATTACACATAAAGATTAATTCACTTTAGATGTCTACAATAGCATTAGCACTTTTAAAAAGTGCATTGCAAGGCTTTTGGTATGGGAGCACAATAGGAAATGGTGTCAAATGTTATTAACACACCACATAGAATGAACAACTAAGCATAGTATTTTTCCTTTTCTGTGTTTCACTTTAATAAACCCCTATATTGTTTCAACATTTTATGCAATTAACAACAGTCATATGAATAAACCATTAGATCATTAACTTTTTTTCCACCTGAAGTATAGTTGAGGGTCATTATGTTTTGAATAATTTTATTACAAAATCCTGACCTACTATGATTATTTTTCAGGAAATATTGTCATACTGTTTTATTAAACTGTGCATTGCATTTAAAAGTTATGAGACCATAGTAGAAAGAATTAATACAATATATTATAAAGAATATGTGACCTCAGGGATCGTTCTATGGAGCGCACCTCTGTGGAGTGCTATTAGTAGTTTCCACTATGGAGTACTGACTCAAAAAATTAAGAGACTTGTTAGATTTAAATGATTAAAAGACTTTTTTTCCTATAGATACCTCAGCATTTTTAATATTTTAATGTCTGGCTCTTTGAGAAAGGGATATAGAATGCAGTGTTTTCCAAATTAGTCTAATGCAGACATTTTGCAAGCAGTACACAATGGAAATAATACAGAAAATGCTGACCTTTCTGTTTCTGCAAATTCTTTCAATGTTTTCTTCTCTCTGATTTCCACATTGTGTTTTTGTTCATATACATGTGCAAAGGTGTGTAAGGTCAAATAGCTGACTGGGATAATGCAAAAAGACGGATTTTCCCCTCAAGTATGTAAAACAGAAGGTGAGTATGTCTCTCCTTGAAGGTGAATAGTTCTCATCTCCCGCAGCTTTATTGGAAGGATATCTATATCACTTCAGTATTTTCCTTACAGCTGCTACCTACAAAAATTTTGCTGTGGTGTTAAATACAGATTTAGTTCCAGTACAAGATCTGAGGGAGAATGTGATCCTAGCCCTCTTCTCTGCTAGATCATTAGCATGCTTGAGCACAAAACACTCTTTTTCTTAAATGGCAACCAAATATATGCCTATAAAATTGCAGAACTTCTCCCTAAACCTCTTCCCTCTGCTTAAATGAATACTGCACTTCCTGTTTTTGTATATTTTTAAGTTGTATACTCCAGACTCCAGTAACTGGTAAAAAATGTAAAAGCTTTATGCTTTTCAGTAGCAACTATTGAAAGTTTAATTTTTCCTGTAACATTTATTTTTTATATTGGAACCATTTTTCACGTTGATTAAACCAAAATAACTATTCAGCATATTGAAGACCTCCACATTAGTTGCATTGTTTGCTTGCAGAAAGATTAGTTATTTTTCTTTAAATTATTCAGTGACTTTTCATGCCTTTAATAGCACTTAAATATATCCTATGATTTTACCCTCTAATAAAGTTAATAGCCAAAGTTATTCAATTATTAAATGTGCATTCCCCCATTGATATATTTATTAGTTTGAACAGTGTCTTCCAAAGTTGTATTTTGAAGACAATTTTTTTTAATTTTTAGGTATCTAGCAATAATAAAAACATTAACTTTCTAAGTAACTATATTTTCAGGGAACTGATCCCTTCTCAAGGCATGGAGCAGTCTTTCTTTAATTTTCTTTTTTTAATTTCTTACATATTTCACTAAATTCAATTCATTTTTTAACATTTTTTATTGTTGTTCACATATAGTTGTTTGCCTTTTCTGCTTATGATGGTTAGTGATGTTGAGCATCCTTTCATGTGTCTCTGGACCCTCTGTATGTCTTCCTTAGTGAAATGTCTGTTCGTATCATTTGCCCATTTTCTAATTGGAATGTTAGTCTTCCTGGTGGTGAGAAGTATGAGTTCTTTCTTTCTTGGTGAGCTAAAGGCTGTGCCAGTGGGTACAGATCAGGGCTCAGCATGTAGTTCTGGTCTGCAGATTCTGTAATAAAATAAGTCTGTATTTTCCAATGGTTTTCTCCAAATATTCTGTTATTTTATTTTCACATATACACACAAAACAGTGAAGAAAGTGAGTACCAGTTGTTTTCAATTTGGAATGGCATAAATAATTTAGATCGTATGTACAGGGGTAGAATTTGTTTGTTTAAGTAAAAATTCTCAATCCAGAGAAAATGCAAAGTAAGATTCTAGAGATATAGGGTTAGTTTCAGTCTTCAAATCATAGGTGAGTTTTTGCTTTTGTTTTCAAGTGGAATTTTTTGTTAAACTCTTGTAAAAACTTCATCTGGTAACATTATTTCAGGCAGATATTAAGAAGAACAAGTTACATTTTTCTCCCTTATTTACTAAGGTAATTAGTGTCACTTAACTTATTGTTAATAATATAAGTGGCATAATAGTTGAGATTTTAAGTCTCTTGGGACTTTATCTGTTCTTTTATAGTTATATTTCATCAAGGCTCAAGATTTTATTCAATTGATTTTAATTGCAAAATCACATATTTTAATACTTCAACATTCAAATCTTATAAAATATATTCTTTGGCTTTGTGAAGATATAACCTAGCAGACAAAATAGAGACTTGAGAAAAATTGAAATTTCAGTCATATAGCTTTATTTAAGGTTTTTAAGCTCTTCACTTATATTTCTTCAGGATAAATATGTAATTATAATAAAATAATATTTTTATTAATTGAAGAGTTCTTAACTTCTCTAATATATATATACATTTCTCTAAAGCAGACTAAACAGATGCTTTAAGGTTTGCATACAAATTCAAAAATACTTGTTTTAGGGTTATAATAATTGAAAATTCAAACTACTATGAATTTTAATGAATTAACTTCAAAAGGGAAAGTGATCCCCTTTGGGAAATTGGACATAAACAAGCAAGTTCTTCTGATGTATTCTTTGTTATGTGTGTTGTCATTATATTTCAACACTTAAATAGACTCATATAATATATAATATAATGGATATCTAAGTTATTAAATGGGTATGCAACTTGCTGAACATATAATATAATAGTAACTATATACAAGTACACATATGTATTTATATATATATATTTCAGTTTTATATTAATCTTGTGGCATTCTTATCATTGAGTACTTTACCCTGTATACAACATTATTTTTAAATGATCTGTAACAATTTTGTCAATTACTGCCAGGGCATTTAATATATTTATGCAATATTAATGAAATTTGTCATTACAGTGAGCTACATAGCTCATATATATATTTATATGTATAGATACATATAAATCTTCTTTTTCCTAAATTTAATCTAATTAACTCATATACTTTATTACATTTTCAAATAGACATGGCAAGTAAAATTAAAGCTTGAGTTTTCCTGTATTTCTAAAGTATTTCTGGACAGATAGACTGTGTTCCGATGTCCAGGGCTTCACCTATCCTGTGGTAAGCTACTTACATTTCCAGTTCAGTCTTCAGTATTTTCTAGTTCTGCTGTTGCGGGACTGAAAATTCTCTCCCTGTGTTCTCTTTGTAGCCATTACCACCTGCTTTCATCTCCTCAGTACCTGCTTACCATAACAGACTCTAACTGCTCTCTGTCATAATCATGTCAACGATGATCTAAACAAGTGTATACTTTGCAGGATAAAAATACCATTCCCTTACAGAAACAATTTTCTGTTAGTGGTCACCGAACTCTGCATAACAATGCTTTGCCATCTCTTCCTCCAATCGCAACTCAATAAAAATAACCCCTGACAACGTGGAAAGCCTCCCAATAATTTATCTAATTTATCAGTTAAGCATTTGACATTTCCTACTCCTGTTTCTTTATTTGTGCATATATATTTTTTTCTCTGAAGCTTTACTTAAAGGTGTAGATCAGCTAATTCCCTTCAGAAGCTTGATTATTTTCACCTATGGACTGCGGATATTAAAACAATATATGGTTTGATATGTGAAATTACTGACTTAATATTCTACTGTTTTATAAATGAGGACTTTAAAACTCAAAGAAGAGACATAAAGGCACTCATCTAAAGTCTCATACACACTATCTGAAATAATTTGTATTATTTTAAAATGGGTATGTTAAAGGGGTTAGCACTCAAATAATTTATGCATGTATATTATAGGGGAGAAGAAATATGTTAACTACTTGAGAAAATAAATTTGTTTTAGCTTGGCAAAATCTTTAATTTTATAAGTGATCTAAAATTAGCTGGAACAATAAAAAGAAAATTTTTATTTCTGAATCACTGAAGAAGTTGCCACACAATACCCCTTCACTTTAAGATATTTTAGAGGGTATTTCCTATAAACAAGCACATTTTTATACCTAACCTAAAAAAACAACAAAATCAGATAATGACTATTGATATATTATTACCATCTCAATGTCAAACTTTCATTTATAAGATTTATCACATTTGTTTATTTTTAAATATTAGACTAAATGAGACCTAATCTTGCATCCGGTAAAGATGGCAGGAAATTGAACGTCATTCATTTTAGAGAAAGACTTCTCCATCTTTACTGAGTCTCATTTTAATCTAGGGCCTTTCAATTGGCCTTAAAAAATCCCTGGTCTGTAACTTTTCACAGCGCTCTTTCTCGACTTCAGCTTTGAAGGCTGACTGCTCCATCAGACAGTGGATTTAAGGCTGGTGTAGGTTCCCTCAGGGGCAAATGTGTTCATAAAGAGAGGTATAATAGTTGCAATCTGTGTCAAAATGTACAGGATTGGGGTAAGATAAGGAAGGGAACCTACAATAATGCATGCTGCCACCTTTAGACTATAGAGAATTAAACCTTATATTTCTTGTTTAACTTACTGCTAATGTTTTTCTGATCATAAAGCTATGACTGAGTAAAAACTGAGTACAATCTCATATCTGCTTATTTCATGTGTATTGTAACAAATATTTAGAAAATCAGTTTTTTAAATAATTTTTATTGAAAAATGTGTTAAATTATACTTCAAAATATGACAGCGATTATAGTGAACTAAATTCTGAGTAATAATCATGACTCAGAGAGTTTTAGCCCTGATGTTCTCCTGGAGAAGTAAATTAAATCAGAACTTTCATGACCTCTAGTAATGCTTGGAGAAAATATCATCCAGCTTCTTCCTTGAGAAAAAAAATAACATGCTAAATATATCTCCAAAATTATAAGTTTGATGGGTTACATATTTATATAAGAATATTTGAGTATTAATGGACAAGGCTAACAATTAATACATTCTTGACAGACAATATAAAAATCAATCACTATTCATACTTTTCATGTATACATGTATATTCATTAATACATACCTTTCATTATATAACAACTTTAGTCAAATACCATATTTTTTGGACTATAAGATGCACTCCCCCTCCCCCATATTTGGGAGGAATAATAGTTGTTAATGCTGCTGTTGAGTTCTGTTTACACTTACATTGGTGAAATAATATGTTATTTATGTTAATAAATATTTTACCACATTTTGCTTCAAAATTTTTTCCTATGTTCCTTCTCTAAAACTAGGTGCATCTTATGGTACAAAAATACAGTACGTAATTACACATAAAGATTGAAATAATCTGACTTTCATTAACATGTTTTATATAACTGTAATCAGAATATCAACTAACTACATTTGAGGTCTATGTAATAGAAAAACATGGGACTTTTCATGTATAACTGCTTCAAAACTTGGCTGACTGAATTTTCTTCCATATAAGTTGACATTATCTATGGGAGATGTTATAGATTTATGACAATTTTCAGCTGTTAAGAACAGCTTCACTTTTGATAATTAAAACTATCGTTCAGGCATTCAATCTTGCATTCATTTATCGATTCTCTTGTTTCCCCACTGCAGGCCTCATCCATGGCCCAGAGACCAGCTGTGAAAATTTGGTCATGATCTCTTATTTCCTTTTTCAGTGTGTTCCATGCTACATTGCTTTTGAGCCTACATGATTATGGTCAGGGGAACAGGACGAGTGGTAGAGGGACCAGGTGCTACTGTAATGTGCCTGTTGCTGCCTATTTTATGGCAGGTACCCATATGCTGACAATTTCATGAAATGCAGTTGAGACTTCTTTGAATATTCTCCAGGGATATAAACATTTAATATTTTTCTCGATCCTTCACTGGCCACCTGGTTTGTTAGCCCCCAGCCCCTGTCCTCTTGCATTATGTTCTCAGATCCACTTGATAATAGTTCCTTGACTCTTCAAACTACACTCAAGGAGAAACCTCTAGCAATATGCTTCATATCTGCCTACAGTTTGTGGTGCCCAATATATCAAAGGAAACACAGATACTTAAACCTTCACAGACTGAAATGCATCATCACAGTAACTATCTCTTCCTTTGCAAGCCAAGATGGTCTACTTCATTCAACTTCCCTACATTTGGTTTTCCCCACATGAGAAACATAAACATCTTCTATGTCTATGTTAGTCCCAACTCATAAGGTGATAATTTTGATTCTCCTAAGGATGCATTCTTAGCTTTTCCATTCAGTGAAAATACTAAATGGACTACCTGAATCATGAGTTACCTTGGAATGGGAAGACCTAGCACTCCTTTTATAGACACACCCAGTAAGAAAAGTATAATGAAGGTCCCCAAAGATATCTATGTCTTAATCTCTGGGAATGTTGAATATGTTACATTATGGGGTACAAGGAACTTTGCAGGTGTGGCTAAAAGTAAAGACAATGAAATGAGGAGTTGATCTAGAACATCTGGTGGGCTAACATGAATCCTTAAAAGTACAGAATCTGTTCTGGCTGCCATCAGAGAGAGAGAGGATGACAGAGGAAGAGGGAGGAAAATTGTGAAGTGTAGAATGAACTTGATTTGCTCTTGCTGACTTTGAAGACAGAAGAAAGAGGCCATGAGCTAAGGATGCAGCTGGCCTATAGGACCTGGGAGCAGTAAGCAAACTCTTCTTCCCTAGAGCCTCCAGAAAGTAGTACAGCCTTTCAACACCTTGGTGGTAGCCCAGTGAGACTGTGCTGACTTCTACAGAACTGTAATATAATCAAGTTTTATTGTTTTAAGCTTATATATTAATGTTAACATATTATGGGAATAGAGACTCCTCTTTTTAAGAACTTTTACTAGATGGGAACATTCTTTCACTTGATCAGAATGGCATGGTTGTTGCTGGACTGGAATCTTACCTTTTAATTTGCCCTGCATATAGTTTTTAACACTTCTCTGGATGTTGGTAGAGTTGATGCCTGAGCACCATGGATTGGAACTGCAAAGGTCTACTTATATGACCGTATTTTTGTTCTGTGGTTGGGGAACTGTGTATGTGGAGGCTAACTTAACTTATATACGGATTTGTTACTGTCTAGGCATTGATACCCCTAACCTCCACATTGTTTGAGGGATAATTGTACATGTTATCAATTTTCTTCACAGTTGCTGCTTTACCTAAAATGCTAAGATTTACAGAACAGTCACACACACACAGAGGGGCCCAAACTCTGGAGGATGGTATACTAATACTGTCCGGACCACCTACTGGGCTTAGCTATCTGCTGCCAGAGGAAAGACATCTCTCAATGGCAGAGATTGGTGAAAAGGAAAGGAAAGGTTTATTTAAGGCTATACAAACTTAAATAAACGACCCAATGTCCCCATTAAACTATCAAAGTCCTTTAGGCCAACTACTAATGCCCACAATGATCCCTTCTCCCCCTGCCCTTATTGAAGCTACTGTAAGTCCAGAAAAGCAGCACATGTCTGCATCTCCAGGTGGCTGGCACCATCAGCTGTGTTGCTATCCAGGCAAAGCCTCTTCTTTCCACCACCAGAGCTGTGGGGGTCTGCACTCCTGCCAAGCCTTATGGTTCCCCTCCTTGCAAAGCTGCAAGGGGGTCTGCACTATTCCAAGTCTGCATGGTTCTCCCCTCAATGGCTGCCTTGTCCCTCCTTTTATACTTGGGCCTGTCTTTCTCCTCAGCTCCATTTCTGGCTCCTCCCACAGTTGGCTACACCCCCCAGAACTCCCATATTCATTTGCTATGGTGAGTCTGGAAAGGCATGGCCCCGTGGCATGGAGCCAATTATCTCCCAGCTCTCACACAGGTGCTGTAACTAGGGGGAGTTGCCTCCCAGTTACACTCTGCCAGGGGGAGGGGTGTGCAGCATGGAGGGGGTCCTCGATCCCTGTTTGGGGCCCCCCTCTTGGCTGCATCCTATTACAAAACAATAGGAAATGTGCCATTTAATATCTTGTCATGTAAACACATACATACACACTCATGCTGTCTTTATTCTTAATAGATCATAGATAATACATTTATTCTACAGATATTCAAAATATTTATCACAAAGAAAACTTCATAAAACTGAAAATAAATGTATAATGATTAACAAACAAAAATGTACATATCTATAAAAATTAAATGAAAGTTCTTTTTGAGAAGAAAATCAAATCAAAAGATGAATACCAGAATATTTATAATATGTGATATAGAGAGCACTGTATATCACATTTACATACAGTAAAACTCTAATCAGAAACATACCTCTAACTATAAAACAATAGTTAAATAAAATATATTATCTTTGTATTCACATAAATAACTTAGAGGACGAAACAATGTCAAGTAACCAAGAAAAAATAGGGAAAATAATAAAAAAAATAAAAATCAATTATTTAAAATGATAAACACAGAACTGCTTAATTCAAGAATTGATACTTAGTTTAAAGAAATAAAATCAAATGTCACACCTTTAGCCTGATTAAAAAAAAAAAGGATATTCAAGAACAGATAAGAGAGAACCACTTTTAAGGGGAAAATTTCTATTAAAAAATGGTCCTACATGTTAATTCAATTAAAATATAATAAAGTGGTGATTTTGTGATAAGTCAACTGCTTATAAATAAAACTAAAAACTTTTCTGACAAATGTTAAGTGAAAACTGATCAGTCATAAAAAATATTGGTTTTGGGTAAGAAGTTTCATATGTATAAAGTATCCTTTCTCCCCAAATCAATAATAATAGTAACAGGAAAGAAATAACAATCACAATAGAATTGTTTTTAACCTTGATTTTATCAAGTTACTCTTAATTTGAAAAATGTATGCTTGAGAGTAGTCTAGACATTTTTAAAGATTAAAAACAAAGGGAATAACTAAAGAATTTATTGAAAATGAAATAAATAGTATAGACTACAGAAACTGCATAATTTTTAACAGCAGAAGTCTAAAATTTATATTTTTTAACTTCACTCATTTAACAGATTTTTAATATATTTTAAAAATTATTTTATTGTTGTTCAGTTACAGTTATCTGCATTTACTTCCCACCACTCCTCCTACCCCAGCCATCCCCACCTCCCTCCCTTGCTTCCACCCCCCTTGGTTTTGTCCATGTGCCCTTTATAACTGTTCCTGAAAACCCTTCTCCTCTTCCCATCATCCCCTCCCAACTCCCCTCTGGCTACTGTCAGATTGTTCTTAATTTCAATGGCTTGGGTTATATTTTGATTGCTTGTTTGTTTTGTTGATTAGGTTCCAGTTAAAAGTGAATATGGTATTTGTCTTTTACCAGCTGGCTTATTCTCTCCATTTCTATCCATACTGTTGCAAAGTGTAGGAGCTCCTTTCTTTCTGCTGTGTAGTATTCTATTGTGTAAATGTACCACAGTTTTTATAAAAATTGGGACCTCTTCTGCATTCTGGGAACAGAGGTATGGGTAAGAAAATAAGGCCTTTGCTTTCTTGGGTTTTAAAATACAGTTATGAAATAGTAAATAAATAAATGAACAGATAGATCAACAATACCATTTAAAGTGGCCTTTTGAAGAAAATAAAATTATAGGTATGACAGTGAGAGATTGGGGAGGGGAGTGGGTGTTAGGCTCCTTTTTCTGAAGTAAAGGGAATAGGAGCTTGACAATTTGAGATGTGAGTCAGGCCAGTGTCGGTAAAGTTAATGAACAGGAGGGAGAGTTGGATGGTAGGAGACAAGGTCAGTGTGATAGACAGGGAATTTTAAGACTAGGTAAGGAATTTGAATTTATTTAAATTCAGTAAGAAACCAAGGGCACACTATTATTTGACTTATGTTTTGAAATATTGATTTTTGTTTGATGTCTCACATTTATATCCATAGATGTATCCAGTTCCTAAGATCCCTAAGGACTGCCCTTTCAGTGAGCTCCCTAATATTTTCACTTTTCATCCAGGTGTTTTGCTGTTGGCATGGTGTTTACAGGATATGGTGATGAGGGGAGATATACATCTCCCTGAGATATATTTAAACATTTCTGTCTCTATTGTGAGAATGTTTTGGGAGCCTGTTAAAAATTCATACCAAAATAAACACATACTTGTGATATCTCAACTGAGAATAATTTAGCACCTTTGTTATTTCTATTCACGGTTAAAATATCTTTGTTTTTACATTTGTTTCATAGACACAAATTGGTACTATGAAAATTATCATAAACCTTTGTTGATGCAGAGAATCAAAAGTAAATGAAAACTTAATACTATAATATGCTTGATTTGCTTTTGACAAGCCAGGCCTTCTGGATCATAGTATCTTCGAAGAAAAACATGCTACTTACAGCTTTAGGTTCTATTTTCATATTATTGGGCATCCACTCACTGCAAAAAGCCTCATTTCTGGAAAGAGAGACCCAGAAAGTAAGCACTTACTAATGAATTAACACTGAAGTTAGTTTTTTTGTCAAATATGAAAAATAGAGATTGTATGCTCTAACCTTGTGTGTGTGTATGTGTGAGGACATTGTCACAAGTATCTGTTTTGTAATATAGTCTTTCCTATAAGCCAGCCTACAATAATAGCCACCAAAAGCAACCAGTAATAAAATCACACAAGAGAACTGGGGACAGAAGCCCAGTGTAGCTCTTTCTCTCCCCAAGTGGAACATGCAGACCACGGCTCAAAGTGACTCACTTTCCAGATGCGTCGTCCATGGGGTGAAATCCTCTGCTTTTATTCTTCTCTTGGTTGCAAAGTTATGTTGATTTTGCACAATTTCTCGTGAACATGTTTTCCTTAATTTGAATAAGTACATGCTGTTTTCCTCCATCCCGATAGGCACATGGGCACATGTTGTATACATTAGCTCTGATAGTCAATGTGTATGTCAGTTATAATAGACACACGTTGTTTTGTGCAACCTTATCAGCACATGTGATTTATGTTACTCTACTTGGCATGCTCTGAGAGGGTGGTGTTATAACTTCAGATAAACACATGCTGTACTGTGCCTGCTGAGGGGCTGTATCATCCCCCAGTCATCACCCTACTGTGAACGCTCTAAACATGGCTTCAGGCTTTGCTCTCCACATTCCACCCCTTGACTCGTCCAATGTTTACAGGATCACTTAAAAATGGTTCCTGTTTGGTGGCTATGAGAGAATACCCATGCCTTTGTCTTCCCTCAGGACGATAGCACATTGCATAGTATTTGTGTTCTTTGGTTGACAAAAATGAATTTCAATAAATTGCCCCATGTCTACAAATCTTCTGTGCATGTACTACTGCAAGCATACCCAACGATATAGTTTTTTTTCCAATAGGAAAATTGAATTGTGCAAGGCATCCCGAGGTGTTCCTGGTGGCACAATCGATGCATGCATAGATGCTTTTCATTGTGTATGTGAATGCTTGCAAATACAGTATTTATGTGTCACCATTGTGGCTGCAATGTAGAGGCAGACTGTGCATTTGTCTACAGGATGTTAGATAACCTGTTAATTCTTTAAAAAAGAAATCAGTCCATAAAGTCCTTTTGAAAGGCAAATCCAATAGCCTAAACAAGTATCTAAAAGTAACTTCTCCATTTCCTAGAAAGGGGCAAAAATAATCTCTGATAGAATGCTTGCTCCAAGAATCTTTCTATAGTAATGGCCCTGCTTATAAATTTATAGTGCCTACTGCTTTCTCAAAGTGTTCCTCTCCTTGGATCTCATTTCAGAAACTTAGTAAGACAGGAACTAGTACCAGTGTGGCAGCATGTTGTAACACTTGATTCTATACTATAGCACCTAAAGTGTATGAAAGTTAGAATGCTTACTTAATGGCAGCAAATCATAAAATATTCAAGCCAACAGTTTTTGGTTGTAAAAAGTATCACATTTACGTGAGGAGTTTATTTTCTATTATCTTTGTAGTTTCAGGAGCATAACTCTTTCTATTTGAGTGTCAGATTATGAAATATGTGTGAATATAGAAATAATTTAGACAATTTTATAGGAAGTTTAACTTGTAATGCTATAAAATGAAATAAACAGGTTGATTTGAACACTTTTCATGTGATTTATTATGTTTACACACATCTGTTTGTTCTGCTTTTCAGTAAATCTGCCAATTAAATTTGGTAATACAAGAAATATACCTTCTTCAGAAGAAACATGCACAGAGACAAACACATATACTTTTTTACAGGAAAAAATATAATTCTCCCCATCTGCAATATTTGGTGCCTTGTAATGAGTTAAACAAAGCAATGGCACTATAAAATTATATTGCATAGAGGTCTCAGTGTTGTTATGAAATTATATTCCCACTACTAACATGAAAAATGACAGATATATTATTTCAGAATTGAAACATAAGGAAAAAGGAAAGAAGAATTAGTGATATCCAGATACGCTATGACATCAGTAAAATAATGATTTTGTTGCTAAGTGAAACAACTGTATTTATAAACACACATAGATCTCCTGAGTTATAGAAAGTATTATTCAGAAAATTATTAGTATTGCCTAATGATACAGCTTTTCACTTAGTAAAAATATATACTTACATGGTAAATCACAATAATTAAAAGCATGGACTTAGAGAAAGACAAATACCATATGATTTCACCTATATGTGGAATCCAATGAACAAACTAGACAAACAAATTGAAAGAGACTCACAGTCAAGGAGAGATAACTGTTGGTTGCCAGAGGGGGTGGGGATTGGAGGATGTGTGAAAGAGGTGATAGGATTAAAAATTACACATAGCTAGTTACAAAATAGTCACAGAGATGTAAGTAAAGCATAGGAAATGCCGTCAATAATGTTGCAATAACTGTGTATGGTTTCAGCTAGGGTATTGGAAATATTGAAAAGTGTTTGTAAAGTATATGATTGTCTAACCTCTAAACAGTATACCTGAAAAAAATTGAAAGAAAATAAAAAATAAACAAAAAGCATAGGCTTTGTAATTACACAGCACAGGTTTAAATTAGCAATTTACCAAGTGTGTCCATGGGCAATTGAAATAAACACTCTGAACTTTAGGTATTGTGACCTCCTATGGGGCTCATGGTTATGGGGTTCTTGATAGTTTTCAATTTAGTGGCTTGTTTTGAAGGTAAATGAGATGGTGCACATAAATCTCTTACTACAGGGTCCACCAATATTTGCTATTATTTTTATTAAACAAATGAAATAAGCTATTATTGTCAGTTCACCAGAAGGATTTTGGTCTGAAAAATCTTGCTTCCAAAAGCCATAATTGACCTCTCATTATTTTATTTTTCTTTTCCTATTTTCCATTTTTCTTACCAAATTTCTTCATCAAACTCATATTGTCCTAATTTGTATGAAAATATATGGAATCCACAAAACTATCAACTTCTGTATTTTTTTAGATTTTTGTAATATGTATCATCTATTTAATTATAAAATAACCTATATTTCAATATCAGTGGGCCCTTTTACAGCATCAGCTCACTTGACTTTGAATATAAACCTAAACTACATTTCATTTTGCATTTTAATTCATAGATATGGACACTAAAGCATTACCCTAGCTTATGCAGATAAGAAGTGGGCAGGAGTCAGGGTAGGTCTTCACATAGCAAATCCACAGCTTTTTAGCACCACCTGTAGTCAGTACAACAAAGTCAGTATATTAAAAACGCTTTTTGAGTAGTGATGTCAATAAATACTCGCACATACCTGGAATAACGAATCATACATGCCAGTGCTTATATCACTTCTCCTTGCATGATTGATTAACTGAGACTAATGAAGTAATGATTGAGAAAATGGAAGAGGAAATTTCAAAAAGCTTGACATCTCTAGCAATCAGAGGAGACTATTAGTGTTCTACTTTATGAGCACTCTATTATTTTTATTATTACATTAAACACTATGGTGATACAATGGACAACAGAGTTGAAAATTAGAAACATGGAAGAAAGGAATAAAATATTTTAATTTTCCCAATTTTAAAAATTTTTATAATATGCCACTGAATTAAAAAAATTTTGCTTTACAGAATAAAATTCGAGCAATAGTTTCATGATTAATATTATCTTTCTATTCCTTTATCTTCCTTTATTAGAGATATAATTTCAAAGTGCAGTTACTTTAAATTCATGTAAATATTATTATAATTATATAAAAACATTAAATAACATTTATTAGGTGTTTACTGAATGTCCAGCAACATTTATTAGGTGATAAAGTGTGCATAGCTAAGCATTTTACATGCATTATTCTCTTACTCATCATTATAATCCTCCTAGACATAGATTAGTGTCAGTATTATTATAATTATCAGCACAGGAAATTAAAGACTTAAACAGATTTTCTAGCATTCCCAAGGCCCTCACAGAGCTGATCTGAGACATACCCTAGAAAAGCAATTTTCAACCTTTTTTTATCTCACATCACATACTAAACTAATTACTAAAATTCTGCAGCACACCAAAAAAATGTTATTGTATTTTTTGCTGATCTGACAAAAACACAGGAATAATTTGGATTCATTCACATTGGATGGCTATTGTTGATTTGGCTGCCGTTGTTTTTAAATTTTAAGAGAAAAGAGGTCAGTGCATCTGAGTCAATAGTCCATTGTTGTATGTTTTAAACATTCTTGCGGCACACAAGTTCAAAATTGGTGCTTTAGACTAAGCTTCTATGTAACTTTGAATGTTTAGATTTTAACTGATTCAACTATTGTATGTGTGACCCCTTCTTTACTCATATCATGTATCTCATTTGTTACAGTTGGTGCTAGGTAGGCTTAAAATTCAAATGATAGCATACTATGATTCATCTCTTTGTCACATAATAAGTTAGTATCTGTTATAGTCTATGCATAAAATTAGTTCAGCAGCAGATACAAATTAAAAGGTTTTAAGTTTGTCCATCTTTTAGAAAGTTTCCTTATCAAAGCAGAAAATTGTGTACATTAAAAATGGCAATACGATTGTATAGTACTAAATTTCCTCACAATTATATGGGAAGGTAGAAAGATTTTAAAGTACTATGGGCTCCTTTTATCATTGTGGCTATATTGCCTCCAGTCACATGTTTCGGAACTCCCCCCACACTAACTCCTGAAAGCCTTTTAACTTTGGGCAAATCCAGTGTTGACTTCATTCCTGCACTCCAGGGACCACTTTGCAGCAGCAGCTGCAGGAAGGAATAATTGGCTCCAGCTCTAGCACCTGATTGCAAGGGGCACAATTCAGCTAACTTCTGGAAACTCCTCCCTCTGTAGGTTTACGTGACTCAGGACCAGGATCAGCTTATGATGCATGCACCCCAACCCAAATATTCTAATAGGCAGGCTGTTCTAGGAGTTCAACATTTATCACAAAGTTGATCATATATAATTAGAAAGAAAATCATAAAGTGTATAAGACTAAATATTTTGAGAGGTTAAATCCATTCACTACAGGGCATAAATAACATTTATCTCATGTTTCCCAAAATGAATACTGGCTTCCCACAGGTGATCTTTCTAGAATACACATATGAAACAGTATAAGAAATAAAGTCTCCATTTTAAGACCTTCCTAATGTGATAAAAGTAGTAAGATTTTTTTGACAAAATATAATAAGCTAAACATGTATTATGTGTTTATGAATACTAATTTGAGTTCTGTCCATATATATGTTGAAATATATTATGTAGAATACATTAGAAGAAAGAGGAAATGATAAGTAGATTGTCAAAGTTTGAAATACACTACATAGAATAAAATAGGATAAAAAATATTGTTAAAGAAACAAAATTACATTCACACACATTTGGATACATAAGTAGTTACATCTATATTCAGATGCATCATTCTGGCATCATTCTAAGTGATTTTTATAAATATTAACATATTTGAGTGAATAAAATGTTATTAAAATATATAGAACACAACAAATAAAAATGTGTACTTATGATAAATGAGATATGATACTCAAGTCCATAAAATAAAATGTTTAAAATGATATGATCATAGTTTTTTGACCCGTTCATTTACTTATGGGCACCTAGGTTGCTTCCAGCACTTGGCTATTGTAAATTGTGCTGCTATGAACATTGGGGTGCATAGGTTCTTTTGGATTGGTGTTTCTATGGTACATTTACACAATGGAATTCTATGCAGCAGAAAGAAAGAAGGAGCTCCTACCCTATGCGACAGCATGGATGGAACTGGAAAGCATTATGCTAAGTGAAATAAGCCAGGTGGTGAAAGACAAATACCATATGATCTCACCTTTAACAGGAACCTAAACAATAAAACAAACAAGCAAACAAAATATACCCAAAGACATTGAAATAGAAAACAGGCTGACAGTAACCAGAGGGGAGAGGGGAGGGAATTTCAAGGGAAAAGGGGAAGGGGTCACAGGAACAAGTATAAAGGACACAGGGACAAAAACTAAGGAGGTGGAAATGGGAGGGAGGTGGGGAGCACTTGGGGGGTGGACTGGGATGGGAGTAAAAGACAGAAAAGTGTACTTGAACAACAATTAAAATAAAATTAAAAAAAATGATGTGATCATTATAAAGGACAAGAATCTATATATAATGAGTTATAAAATATACAAACATTAAAAAATAAAAAAATAATTTTAAAATGTAATAAAAATTAAAATGGAGTAGGAATTAAAATAAGAAAAGAGAAGATAAATGTCACCAAGGGAATACAACTTTAGTTCTTTTGGTTTGAATCTCTCCAGCAGGAGCACTGGAAAAGAAATAATTGAACTACGTTAGGCTAGTGAGGTAGGACAAGTCTTTAAATTATGACTGGGGGGGGAGGGGAGAAGAAAAAGAATCTGGCTCCTGGGATTGGAGAGGTGGTTAGACAGAGAAAGGGCTGGCCTTCGGGCCTGATGACCTGTCTACCTTCCTACTCATATTTTAGTCTTCAATTTTCCCACAGCTACTCTTAAGGTATGCCATCAAGAAACTGTTGAAGAGCATAAGCATGCTTGGGTAAAAAAAAAAAAAAACCTGACAAAACAAAAGAAAAACGTCTTAGATTCATTACTGATTTGACAAATGGAAATAAAAATAATGACAAAATTCAGATTCCCAAATGGTATTATGAGAATAAAATACCAGGATTTTTGTATTTCATGAAATAACAAAATACACAAATAATAAAAGGGAATTGCAATCACTAAAGAAAAGAAATATCTCAAAAATTAAAGATTATAATCTCAAAGATTAAAGACCAAATGACAAATTAGAAGAAGAATGAAGAAAAATTATTTAAGACCTTATTGCAAACATAATCTCTACAATGTAGGTTTTTGTATGATGATAACACATAATATAAAACTATTCTTCTTTTGCTCATTTCCTTCAGATTATTGTTTATTCAGCCATTCAGAAGTATATTAATTGAGCCTTATTTAAAAATTGTGATCTAGTACATATATATAATGTGGTGAACAATACAAGGAAACAGATGATAAACACATTCTTGAATAAATAAGATTATTTCACATAGTGATAAAAACAATGAAGAAAATAAACAATTTTGTTGGGTGGGCATTAGAAGGTAGGATTAGATTGTGAAATCAGGACACATTTTTATGAAGAATACTTCCTTAAATTACTAAGTGAAAATTAACAGCTGATTATGGGAATTTGGTGTGGGAAGAATTTCATGAGAAGATGATTTAAAAAGCACAGAGGCTTAGAAGCTGATCTGAGGAATGTTTTTGGCTATAATAATTATAATGGATTATAATGAACTAAAAGGAGTATGGTGTGAGTTTAAATTAGCTAACTGAAAAGGGATTGATACCCAATACCCACAGGATTTTAAAAACCTATGAGTTAAAAATGGTTTTCTCAACAGTGGTATTATGAAAGCAAAACATATTTACAAGCTTATATTTTATTTCTGAGAAACCCTCTCTTCATGCAAGAAAAGGAATATACAATGTAGTCTATCAATATGCATACAATCAGATGACTATGTAAAAAGTGGAGTGTACTTCTCTTTTCAAACAGTAAAATATGCTCTTATGCCAGCCTATTCTGTGTTCCAGCAAATAATGTTATGGAGTGATTGGCCCTTCTCCAAGTACACATTAGTTGGTCACCTGGTCCTACCTCTTACACACATCTCCAAAAGAATGAGCTAGTGCTCATCAGCCACTAGAAGCTCTATTTCCCCCTCATTGCATATAGTGTTTAATTTTCTCCTTTTCTTCAAAGACTAGAAAGACATGAATGAATGAACAAATCTAGGTACATTAACAAAGAACTTCTGAATAGAAGCAATGGTTCTTTTACTTGAAATTGTTGAACATCTTTATCATAATAGTTAACCTGCAGTAGTCATCAATCCTGTTAGCTGAGGTCTTTGCATGTGTTTTCTTATTTAACCCTCATCATCTCTGTGAGGTTTTGTACCATTATCACCTGTATTTTGCACACAAAGAAAGTGAGGCTAAGAGTGATGAAAACTTATCAGGGACATGTATAAAGGACACATGCACAAAGCCAAAGAAGGGTAGGAGGGTTAGAGGTGGGAATGGCTGGGGTAGGGGGGACTGGTGGGGGGCAAATGGAGACAAGTGTACTTCAACAACAACAAAAAAAGGTGGAAAAAAACTTGTCAATCAGTCAAACAGCGAAAAAAGTCAGATCCAACATTCAATGCAAAATAATGGAAAGCCAATGGTGCAGAGTCTATTGCCAGACCCTACAAGAACTGAGCACTTTCAGTATTTATAATGTAACTTCTGTTAATACACATGCACCAGATCACAGCAGTTCTCATTCTTAACAAAGATGTTTTTGTCCCTCACCTTATGTTAACGTCAAAGTCAAATTCTTCCCACAAACATTTTGAACCAGACAATGATTTCTCCCGTCAGAAGGTTTATTTGACTTCTGCTCATGTACTGTCTTGATGTAGCTCTCCTTCTGTCAGTGCTGGGTCAGTGTGTTTTTATACAGGAGGAATTGAACATGAAATGCTGTGAGATTGAGACTTGTGCTCCTTCTAGACCTTCGGAACACTGCTTTGTACTACGATTTCTATCAGGCGAACTTCTACAGTAGTATCTAATTAGGCTGGCAGTGAAGTATGAGCTCTTGAATAAAAAATCATGTTGGAGAGACTTTTTTTTGCCCTATAGGTTATACAGCTCAGAAAAAATTAGAATTTATCATTTATAACAGGATTGTAATGCCCTTTGATGAATATTGTTTGCATGCTGGGTTCTCGTTTTGTGCCATTACAGATGACGTTCCTTGTTTCTCTCACTAATTTGGTAGTTTACACTGAAAGAAAATCAGAATTCATATATGGTCCCCCTTCTAAAATAGTCAATGTATATCTTTGTGACTGCATATCAAACTTCATCATTTATCAGTTGAGATGTCTAAGAATACAGTACTCTTTCCATTAAGGCAAATGCTCCTCTAGTCACTTGTGATTTTTGGTATTAAAAGAGTTGTGCTATTTTCTGGAACTCCTTAAATTACTATAATTAAACAAGTTAAGTGTTATGTGTGATGAGCCATTTAGGACTTCATCTTCCATAGTTTGATGTTTTCTCACTATATTTCTTGAACCCAATTTATTTTTTGACAAAATCACTATCATTTTTACAGTGATTTTATTTTTTCAGTTTCTCTTTTCTCTTATACTATAGAATATCCTCACATTTATTTATTTATGTTTTAAATTTTTATTTATTTTCAGAGAGAAGAAGGGAGGGAGAGAGAGGGAGCAAAACATCACTGTGAGAGAGAAACACCTATTGGTTGCCTCTCCTACATGCACCTACTAAGGGGGGGGGGTGTTCCTGAACCCACAACCCAGGAACATGCCCTGACTGGGATTGAACTGGTGACCTTTCAGTTTGCAGGGTGGCACTCCACCAACTGAGTCACACCGGTCAGGACCTCACATTTATTTTTTATTTGACCCTTTCTATCGGTGTAAATCCCTGAAGCAGTCTGACTGAGAGAGAGAGTAATCTATTTCACCAAGTCCAGAATCATAAATAAGGATAAAGAATGGTGGGGGTGTGTTCATGTGCTTAATCCCTCTTATTATGAAAATGATTACACCCAAGTATATACAAAATAAGTGACTAGATTCAGAAAAAGCCTGAGCTTTATCAAGTAGCTGACTTTGGCAAATCATTTAACATTTCTATGACATGTATTTCTCCTCTGACAGAAGGAGACAGGGTAGTTATTATCAGTTTCTTTATGATCTAAAATTCTATATTGTACTTCCAGTTGAAGTCAGACAATTACCTTAAACTTTTAAAAAAGAAAGTTGTAGAAACTGATTAGGTCTGGCAAGGAAACTCCATACTTGGTATTTAAGGGTAGGAGAGATTAACTTTTCATTTAATATCCTTTTAGTGCACTGGGTGTTTACGTCTCCATCTGTAAGGTTATTAGTTTTCAGAGGCTCTCTTTTGGAATAATAATTTATGCTTTTACTTTTTCTCACCTTTTTGTTTGAAATATGCAAGAAGTGTCAGGGTGTTCAAAGGACTAGTGATCATTACCACCTGCTGTTTTGATGTACTTTCTTCAATTAATATGTGCAATACCCATATTTCTACCATAACCCGATGTGGTATAATCTGACAAATTGTTACTCGTAAGATGAAGATTTAGTCATTGGTTACCACTTTTCAACCTGGTAACACAAAAACATATTATTTACTAATGAAAATCTTGCCTACACTCATGTTCCTAATATTAGGAAAATAGTGTCATAGTAGATTGCTCTGATTACTCAAACTATGCTGGACTTTTCAGTGTAAATTTGTAAATTCAAAAACTGAAGAAAATGCAGGTTTAGAATAGATTCCACCAAAAATTAGCAGGGAAATATTTCTGTTTTGAAGGATGGGGGAATTACATGTAAAAAATTGTGACCTACAGTTTATTTTTCCCATCTCATTCTCTATGAATAATAGTTCCTCAGTTTTACATTTCAGTGCATCACTGCATCTCTCCAAACCTTGATGCTTGTCACTTTCCCTCTTTTATTACCAAAGGACATTGTATATGCTACCAACGTTACATTTTCTAACTGCATTTTAATGAACGGTTTACCTAACTTTCTTTCCAGTTCACTGTGAGTTCTCCAAATGTAAGAATGATTCTTGTTCATATAAAAGTACCTGAAATACAATAAGTAACATGTGAATTTAAGATATAATCTAATATAGTTAAATTAGAATCTGTTGTAGTTAATTCAGACTGATCAAAGTTGTTACGTTTAAACAACAGTTGTAAAACACTTACAAAATTTTATTATTATAAGTATCAATACAATTTATATACTTTTCTGCACTTGTGATCCTTCAACCCATAGACAATTTTAATAATGCTAAAGAATCATATTTAGTTGGTCTACTTTCTTTTACTCCATATGTATGAATCTTTGATATATACTTATAAGAAAATAACATTTGTAAATTATTTCAATGATACTAACAATGCACTGGCTTCACTAACTTTAAAGACAATGGAGCTTGACACTTCTGATGAATATTTGTCATATAACATTGTGTTCCTTCATGTAATTTACTAACGCATTTCTAATTAATCATAAATATTCAACTGAAGCATGAGCTTGCCTAGAAGGTAAAGGAGAAAGAAAACAGTGATGCAAGCTGTCATGCTATTACTAACAGGAGAAACATTAAATATAGATAAAATTTTCATCTTGAAAGAACCATTTCTCTTTGCTTTCAACTTCATTACTTTAACTTAATGTGTTGAGAAGTAACTTATATTACCCTAGTCATGTAAGACATCAGGAAATCACAGTGAGGCGGTGCTCTAGGGAGGTGCTGAGGCCATGTGACTAAGCTGTAAGAAAGAGATGACTTTATGTACTGCTTCCTCACATTATCTTCACATCCATAACATTTTCAATTAAATTTCACCAAAAATGTCTAATCTAAAGTGGTTTCAAATTCCTCATCTGCCTTTTGTAAAATGATTCAGTGCGTGTACTAGGGGAGGTATTTATTACCATATGTTGCTGAGTCTGCAACTCCAATGTGGTCAGCAGTCTGGAAATGTTCTCAGATCTAGACCATTTAATGTAAATCATTTTTTGCCTTGTCATGACCTTATTTCTTAAGCCCTTACCAAAATCAGCATTCACTTCTTTAGATTAGGCCTAATGTGAATTCTTAAAAATATGTAATGAAGTTGAAATTTCTATGGCCCAGAGTTTTAGAGGCCAGTTAAAGTGGCTTTGTATTACTTTGTTTCCTATTTAAAACATAGTACATACCACTCAGATATATCCATGTGGGTTTTGTGAAATTTTTGAGATATCTCTTTTATTTTGTAATATGTCTGAGCAGCTCCGAAGCTCCTGTTTTGGGGCCATTCGGCACAGGGTTCCTTACAAGCAGATGAACCCTTCAAAGGAGGGGCAGGCTGCTTCTTTTAAACCCTTTTAAAGCAAATATGAGAATTATCACCTACATGAATGCAGTAAAACTCTTGTGGTATAATTTGAGGCAAATCCCTCTCTGTGCTTAGTGATATTAAATAGAAGCTGATAGAATTTGTGAACAAAGCTTACATACAAGTACTTTGCAAATACTAAATATACCATTGATGGAAGAATATAAAAGTCGCTTGTCTGGGGAAGTCGTATGTGTGTTTTTAATGAATCTTGCTAGAGTGAAATATTTTATAGTAATCATGTATTTTCTATCTTTTTCTAAAAAAAAACAGAAAGAAATATGATGACTTACAGGGTGCTTCAGACGGACAGAGGGGATTACCGACAATGTTTCCCTGAATATGTCCTCACATTCAACTGAAGTTAATGGAGTTAATGCAGTTGCTTTTTTTGTGAACTGAAAGTGCCCTGTCATCAGCTGTTCTTATATTAACATCCTTTGTTTTCATCATTCATTCATCTGGATGTGCCATATTGGTGCAGTTTTGTCCCCGCAGGAGTTTATTTTAATGAAAGAAAAAGATATGTCCTTATCTTTTTCAGATAATGAGTCATTATCTGATAGACTTCTGAAAGAATTAAAGTCTTCTCCTCCTTATATTTCTATGGCCTTATTATAATACTTAGGATACGAGATTATTTATTTGATTTGTTTTTATGTATAACATGAACATTGACAATAAGGAAGTACAGATGTTTTTAACCACGCTTGACACTTACTAGAAAATATTTGTTGATATCCAGGAAAGGGATTGCTGGCTCATAGGGTAATTCTATTCTTCATATTTTGAGAAACTGCCAGATCATTTTCCACGGTGGCTGGACCAGTCTACATTCCCACTGGCACTGAATGGGGGTTGCCTTTTCTCCACAACCTCTACAGCACTTGTTATTATTGTCTGGTCGGTAAATGCCAGTCTAACAGGTGTGAGGTGGTGTCTCATTGCAGTTTTGATTTTCATCTCCCTAATAGGTAGTGTCCTTTGATAAATGCT
The DNA here is from genome assembly GCA_004027735.1 of Carollia perspicillata. Taxonomy (NCBI): domain Eukaryota; kingdom Metazoa; phylum Chordata; class Mammalia; order Chiroptera; family Phyllostomidae; genus Carollia; species Carollia perspicillata. The sequence continues at coordinate 25,029 of PVKM010000368.1, forward strand.
TGGATAAAGAAGATGTGGCACATATATGTAATGGACTACTACTCAGCCAAAAGACGAAAAACTACCATTTGTGAGAACCTGGGTGGACCTTGAGAATATCATGCTAAGAGAAATAAGTCATAGAAAGCTAAGAACCATATGATTTCACTTATATGTGGGATACAAAACTGAAACTGTGGATATAGACAGTAATGTGGTAGTTGCCAGAGGGAAGGGGGTGGGGGTTGGGGTGGTAGAGGGAGCCTAATATATGGTAATAGAAGATGGTTTGACTCTAGTCAGTGGGCATACAGTACAATATACAGATCTAGTATCATACAAATGTATACTTGAAACCTGTATGATCCTATTAATGTCACCCCATAAATTTAGTAAAAATTATTTTAAAAAAGAAAAAATATTTTTGAACGAACTATGTAAATAAAGGACAAAATCATTGGTGAAATATCTGTTGTGTTCCCTAAGTTCTATAATATGTGAACCTGGGTACACAGATTAATGTAAAGATTAGAGGGGCAACAATAATGTCTTTGAAATGTAGTCAAAATGGGGAGAAGACTAAACTAAATATACAAATAATTTGTCAGAGTTTAATAAAACAAACTATCATATGGACTTATAGTTGAGTGGCATTTTAGAAAGACTTTCAAAGATAATTTGTAGAAATGTATCACTTAAGATGTGTTAAAAAAAGAGTATTACTATATTTTTCTATGTATACTGTGCACTTTTTGCCCATATTCTTGAGGGAAAAATAAGGATGTGTGTTATACATGAGTAGTACTAATTCCATATCTATATAAATGTTTTTAATTCTTTTATTTATGCTTATGCATTCAAAGTATACCTCTAGAAAGCAATAATGATATCCATGTATTAAAATAATACCCTGGAATATGATAATCAGTTTTCTTCTTTTTCCTCAGTGAATATACTTTTTGAACTTTATTTATTTATTTATTTATTTTAATTTTTTTATTTTAATGGTTGTTCAAGTACAGTTTTCTGTCTTTTACTCCCGTCCCAGTCCACCCCCGCAGTGCTCCCACTTTCCTCCCATTTCCACCCCCCTTAGTTTTTGTCCATGTGTCCTTTATACTTGTTCCTGTGACCTCTTCCCCTTTTCCCCTGAAATTCCCTCCCGTCTCCCTTCTGGTTACGGTCAGCCTGTTTTCTTTTTCAATGTCTTTGTTTATATTTTGTTCGCTTGTTTGTTTTGTTGTTTAGCTTCCTGTTAAAGGTGAGATCATATGGTATTTGTCTTTCACCACCTGGTTTATTTCACTTTTCTTTTTAAATATAAATAAATAAATAATTGAATTAAAAATTAAAATGAGAGATTTTTTTCCTGAAAGTTTGGACCAAAAACATTGGTGCACATTATACATGACAAAACACAATTTTTGTAACTGAACCTAGGGCAGATGAGCCTATTTAACAAAAAATTTATTGTTTTGTGAATTTCTCTAGCAAAGCTCATCATTCTGACGTTGATTGGGCATGAGGAGCAGCACTACCCACTGTTACCACGGGAGGACAAGTCTGATGCGGGCAGGCACTGTAACTGCCTTGCTCTCTGTATGTCCGAACTGCATAATACCTGGTACATGGCAGGTCCCCAGGCAATATTTGTTTAATGAGGAGATGGATGACACCTTGGGAAATTTGTACTAGCAATTCTTGTAGTCAGAAGGATCTAACTGTAGAATCATCTATGTGAAGAATAGAAAGAATTAGGGAGTGCATAATTATGTTCTAAATTATAAAATGCAGTTATAGGGAAGGGAATCTTTGAGTGCAGATCTCATAGGAATAGAGCCTTCTAGAATGTCTTCAATTTTAGAGAAAGTGGTGGTAGACATTTCTGTAAGTTGATATAATATGAAAAACAGTTTGGAGATAGTAGGTTTCTGATGTAAATTGCTAGACTAAAATAAATAAATTCATTTTGTGGAATACTTGAAAATAAGTGGAGTCACAATTTGAAACATCTTGAATGTGCATATGTGTGTACAAAGTTTTCTAATACAAAGAAGCTACTCAAATTATGCAAAGAAGAAAAAATTGAAACAGGCACTTATTTCAGACTAGAAAAGTTAAAGATTAGTTAGGTAAAAATGAAAGTTGTCAGAAAGAAAGAGTACAATGTTTCTAGTACCTCTGTGCAACAGTGGTAGTATTCCCACAGTTTGTCTGGGGAGACTGAAAATGCTTCGGGATAGGGGACAAGACTTCCTTCCATCTCTCTATCTCTACACAAAGCATTGAAGTCCCACACTGTTTGTTCAGGGAGACTTGTAATTGGCATAGCTTATGGATAGTGGGTTGCCTACAGGGATTAGTTATCAAAAGGTCTTTCTTCTGAATCTCTTACTCTTATCTCTGGTCTTTATATCATGTGCTCATTCTTAACCTTCATTATTTGATGTAGTTTATGTCTCCACACAGGCTGTTTGTATTTTCCATACAAACAACTGTAAACCTACTTTTACCCTACCCTGTATTTTTCTAGTTCATTTCAATACCATCTTTTATCACCTCTTTTTTATCCTCCCTGTACCCACCAGGGCTATTGAATTTGTGGTAGCAGAGCATCTGGCTCTGTGTGCAACCATCCAAATATGCTTTGACCCCACTCAGACAAGAGGTTTCTCGGAGGGCCTTTTTTTTTTCTGTTTTCATGTAAGCAAGGGATACCCATGGGGCATTGGTAAGAAAACAGAGAAGTGAAATAGAAGAAAACAAACAGATTCATGCTTCCAGATGTAATCCTGCAACTCACCTATAAAAAAAAAAACACAGGTAACTCCAACATAAAAGGTTCTATACAAAATTTTATACCCCTCAATGTCCCCCAAAACGACTACAGGAAAAAAAATCTCTGTATCCAAATATATGTTCTGAAAAATAGCTCTGTTAGAACAACACATAAGATATTTCAGATCACTTGCAAAGAGGAAATAAACAAAGTCCTGAAAATGAATGAGCTCTCAAAGAGGTAGATAGGCAAGATAAAAAGTCAAGAATGACAAGCAATGCTATACATACACACACACACACATATACACACATACACACCAATCACATATTTAATTTTCATATAAATTGAATGAGGCTTGTAGTAGAAATTAAAATGCATTTAGAAAATTCACACTGAAATACCACAAGGCAGGCTACTGTCAAGGTTTGTCCAATTATGTCAAAACATGGTTGGCCTGTGTTCTGTGACCTAGGACTTAATTTTCTCATCTAGCTAATTCTTATTCATAAAGTTCTTGAGATACATGGCTTTGAATGACTTAATTTAATAAAGTTAACTTGTTGACTTGTTTGGGTCAAAACAACTACCATTAGCACTAATGCATTTGGTATTATTATGTGGCAGTGTGCCCCTGTGTCATATGACTAAAGAAACACTTTGACAAACAAGTAAAGGCTTGCCTTTACTCTGTGTTTACAAAATAAATCTCTTGAAATACAGTGTGTGTCACTACCTTCCCCTTTGTTACATAACCTGTCAGTTTTGGTCACAATGATCTCACTGTGTCCTATGTTCTTGTGTGTCCTACAACAACCATTTGCATTTCGGTTGCCATGTCCTACGACTATCTGTATTTATTACTGGTCTCTATTTCATACTGCCGTAATTCTGTTTTCAAAATCCTCCCCACACAAGACTACTCCTCGTGTCAGCAACATCATTTTCTCAGGCTTTGCTGAGAAGGTCTTGTTACCATTCCCCAAATGCAGTGTGCTCATTTCTGCCTAGAGATATTTATGCACACATTTTTCTTTGCTCTGCATTTCCCAGAATCTCATGTTTATGTTTGTGAATCTTACCATTTCATGTAGATTGATTTAAAAAAAAATATGTCCTCATTGATTTTTAGAGAGGAAGGAAGGGAAAAAAAGTAACATTTATCAATGTGAGAGAGAAGCATCAACTGGTTACTCCATGATTTGGTAGCTAGAGGATGCCCCAACCTACAGAACCACCCCAGCCAGGGCTAAGTAGATTGATTCTTATCTCGAATACTGTAAGGCAACGTTTCTGGTAAGAATAAACTTGCCTACTATCATTCTCAAACATTTGCAATTAGGAACACTCCAAGAAAAATGTAGGGCATTTTCTAAATATGTGATGATATTAATATCAGAAAGTATCACATTTCCATTTTTCCTTTTAATTTTGGGACCACAAAAGACCTCGAATAGCAACAGGGATCTTGAGAAAGAACAAAGTTGGAGGATTCATGCTACCTAACATCAAACTATACTATAAGGCCATAATAATCAAAACAGCCTGGTGCTGGCACAAAAACAGACACATAGGTCAATGGAACAGACTAGGGAGCCCAGAAATAAACCCATGTCTTAATAATCAGTTAATATTTGACAGAGGAAGTAAGCACATAAAAGGGAGGATGCAAGGAAAAAACAGCATTTATTTATAAAAAATGTGTATTTATGCTTACACATTTACACTTCAGTCACCTTCAAAGTATTCTCCATTTGATGCAATATACCTATCAAAACGTTTTTTCCACTGCTCAGAATCCATCAATTTTTATGCCTTTTAGTGCTTCTGCCATTTTTTGTTTCAACTTTCCCACACCAGAGAAACATTTCCTTTTGAAGACTCTTTTTACTTCTGGGGAAACAAACAACAAAAGTTGCTTAGGGAGAGATTGGGGGAATGGGGAGGGTGGGGCACAGGAGTCACACCATTTTTGGTCAAAAACTGGTGAACACTCAGTGTTGTGTGGGCAGATGCATTCATGAATCACCCATCATGAAATGGGCAAACATGTTGAAAGAGTATTCCAAAAAATTAACTGACTCCAAATTCAGCCTTTCACAACAACACTGATACAGATGGGTTCCTAGAACACTCACCTAGTGGGGGAAGCCTGTTACTACAAGGAGCCCACCCCCCAGAAGATAATTCTGGTTTTTTTGAGGTCCCCCTATTATACAATGAGATAAAGATAGTTTATTCAATAAATGGTGTTGGGAAAATTTGACAGATATATAGAGAAAAATGAAACTAGGCCACCTTCTTGTGCCACACAGAATAATAAATTCAAAGTGAATTGAAGACTTAAATGTTAGACCTCCCAACCATAAAATTCCTAGAAGAAAACATAGACAGTAAAATCTTGTACATTGTTCATAGCATTGTTTTTTCCTGATAGATTTCCTCTGGCATGGGGAAACAAAAGAAAAACTAAACAAATGGGGCTGCGTTGGACTAAAATGTTTTTGTATGGCAAAGGAGACCATCAAGAAAATAAAAAAGACAATCCACTGAGTTTTTTCCTAATTTAAATATGTCTTTGTTTATAAACCTTGTGGTATATTTTTCATATGGGAGAAAACACAATGCAAAGTCTTTACGGAGGGGACAAAATGAGCTGGCCCTTTAATCAGTAAGAATTCTAAGGGCAGGAAAGAGGCGGAAAGACATTACAGAAAATGGATCGTTAAGAGGAAAGAGAGGGAAGTATATATCCAGCTAGTTTTATTGGAGTGGCAAGTGCTTGTGGGTGCAGTAACCTGTTGTGTAATATAATTAAAGAATAAATTGCTAATTGTGTGCAGAAAGAATGCTATAAGCACTTAATTCGATTACTTTTCTTCCATATCAACTAGGCACACTGCTTACTTTCACTTTATATTTTGAATTAAGTTTAAATCAAGACCTTAAGTTTCAAAACACATCCTATACTCATTTATATTTATTATATTAATATCCCCTTTGTTAGAAATAATTTATGATTTATGATATCTATATTTCCATGTAAAGATATGTAAAGATGTTTGCTTTTACAGAAAAAAACTTGCCACAAGCAAGGCTTTGTGCCTGAAGAAAAGCTACTGTCTCCTCCTAGATCTTACCTCCAGTGCAACTATCATTATCAGCATCTTCATTTATATTCCCCTCTCCAATATAATTTTAATTATTGTGGGTTGAATTAAGAATTTCAAAGTTATGTTGTAATATGTGGTCCTAAACTGAAGATGCACATGTATAAAATGCATTAATAAACATACAGAAATTCAATAAGTATGGTGAGAGATTGTATTGAAAAGTATTTTTTACCAAAGTAACATAGTATAGGTTTCACAAAATAAAAATTTTGAACTTTGTGTAGAACTTTTTTCTGTTTAATTCTAGAAAATGAAATGCATATATGCTATTTTATTTACTCTAGTTGATTTTACACTCTCCTCAACTTCTAAACATTGCAAAAAGGAATTGATGTGCTCACAATCTTTATCTCCAGCGCCTACTTGAGTTTATGCCTAAAGATAAATGTCTTCCTAATGTTTGTTACATAATGGTTAGCCAGCAAATATTTGCTTCATAAATAGGTTATGGAGGAAACAAAAAATATGCCAAAATAACATAAGGGGGTTCCTATGCTATTCTCAAGTTCTTAAATCAGCTACAGTATCTTTAATTAGTAACTTTAACAATGTCAGTGACAGGGAATGTACTACCTACCTACTCCACAAAATAATGCTGAATTTCCCTGTTAGAAATGCTTTCTCATTTAGCAAACTAATCTATCTGTCATTCTCTCTCTCTGTCTGCACACCACATAAGTACACATACTAGAACAGAGCAAAACAAAACAAAAGCAAATCATTTTTATGCATTATGGCAGTCAATATCTTGCCTTCCCCCCCAACATAAAAGTAATAATTTAAGAAAAAATCATCCCTTTCTTTCTCTGAGTAACCAACTTCCCTGATTTTTTTTCCATCTTTCCTGAGTTGGAAACTAAATCCTATGGTAGCCATGTTAATGCCAGTCTAAGGTTCACACTTAATTAATAAGGTTGAAAAACTGACTTTAATGAGATCTTTGAAACAACCAATTTTTATGCCAGCAAACCCTAAAGCCCACCTTGCTTCTTCCAGTTATATGAGAGAATGAGTTCTCTATATTTTGCACTAATTTGGTCAGTGATTCTCTCTCTGTCCTCTCTCTCTCCTGCAAATTTTACCTCGTTTAGTGCCTATAAAATCCAGTCTGCTTAGATTTTTAATTTATGAAGGGGTTATAAAACATATTTAGTGTATTTTTGGACAAATATTTAAACAGCTTTCCTAATTAGTAAGAATACACAGCATGCACCCATTTAAAATTCAGTATTTAAATAAAATACAAATGAGGGAGAGAAGGGGGAGTGAAAGGCTTTATAATTAGCCCTCTGCTTTAATCCTCTAAACCGTAAATGGCAAATATAAACAATTCTTAAAACTTCATGAATTTAAGTTGCACAACTTCCACTGGGCAATGTTAAATGTGCTTACTTTGAGTAATAAATAAAATGTGGTTAAAAATGAAGCTGCCTTTTTTTAAAGGTATGGTATAAATTACACTTTTCTCAGTTCTCACTGCCTTAAAATGCAATCATTTAGCATATTTTTGTGTTGTTTTGGAAGGTTTTATAATTTACATCTTGCTTTAACATTCATTTTCCATACACAAGCATATAATTTTATCTTTTTTAACTTTTTTGCAAACATTACAGTTCTAATCCACCTAGTCAATCTGGTCCCTTAACTTCTTTTTTTGTTTGTTTGTTTTATTGTGCTTTGCTTTGTTACATTTTGCCGACACTGTGTTTTTTACAAACTGAAGGTTTGTGGCAACTGTACATCAAGCAAGTCTATCAGTACCATTTTTTCCAACAAGGTCAACTGATAGTTATTTTCTACTTATCAATAAAGTAGTTTTAATTCAGGCATGCACATTCCTTTTAGACATAATGCTATGGCACACAGGACTACAGCATAGTGCAAGTATAACTTTTAAAATTGTTGTTCAAGTGCAGTTGTCTCTATTTTCACCCCACCATATGCCCCTGCCATATAAATTTTTTGAATTCCATATAAACTTTTGAAATGTTTGTTCTATAACTGTGAAATATGTCTTTAGTATTTTAATAGGGATTGTGTTGAATCTATAAATTGCTTTGGGTAATATGGATATTTTGATGATATTAAAAGTATATGCTTACAGTATATGCTTCCATTGATTTGTGTCTTCCTTAATTTCTTTCTTCAGTGTTGTGTAGTGTTCTGAGTACAGGTCTTTTACTGCCTTGGTAAAGTTTATTCCTAAGTACTTATTTTTTCTTATTGCTATAGTAAATGGGATTTTTTTCCTGATTTCTGATTCTGATATTTCATTGTTAGTGTATAAAAATGCCTTCAATTTCTGAATATTGATTTTGAACCCTGCTGTTTTGCCAAATTAGTTTATTAGGTCCAGTAGTTTTTTGATGGAGTCTATAGGGTTTTCCATGTATACTATCATGTCATCTGCAAACAACGACAATTTTACTTCTTTCCAATTTCGATGCCTTTTATTTCTTTTTCTTGTCTGATCACTGTGGCTAGGACTTCTAATACTATGTTGAATAGAAGTCATGAAAGCAGACATCCTTGTCTTCTTCCTGATCTTAGTGGGAAAGCTTTTAATTTTTGCCCATTAAGTATGATATTGGCTGTAGTTTTCTCCTATATGGCCTTTATTATGTCAAGGTATTAACCTTCTACTCCCACTTTGCTGACTGTTTTTATCATAAATAGCTGCTGTACCTTATCAAATGCTTTTTCCACATCTATCATTATGATCATGGGATTTCTGTCTTTCCTTTTGTTTATGTGATGTATCATGTTTATTGATTTGCAAATATTGTACCATTCTTGCGTTCCTATGATAAATCTCACTTGATCATGGTGTATGATTTTTTTAATATATTGCTGGATGTAGTTTGCCAATATTTTGTTGAGAATTTTAGCACCTATGTTCATCAGCAATATTGGCCTGTAGTTTTCCCTCATTGTTGTGTCTTTGTCTGGTTTTGGACTTAGGATGATGTTGGCTTTGTAAAAAGAGTTTTGGAGTCCACACTTCTCTTGGATTTTTTGGAATAGTCTGAGAAGAATAGGGGTTAGCTCTTCCTTAATTGTTTTCTAAAAATTCTCCCGTGAAATCATGCGGTCCTGAACTTTTGTGTGCTGGGAGTTTTTTGATTACTGCTTTGATTTCACTAGCTCTCATAAATCTGTTCAGGCTTTCTGCTTCTTCTTCATTAGTTTTAAGAGATTATATTTTCTAGAAATTTGTCCATTTCACCCAGGTTTTCAAACTTCTTGGCATATGGTTGTTCATAATAATTTCTTAAAATTATTTGTATTTCTGTGGTATCAGTTGGAATCTCTTGTCTTTCATTTCTGATTTTGTTTATTTGGGTCATGTTTTATTCTTGATGAGTCTGCTTAAAGGCTTGTAGATTTTGTTTATTTTTTCAAAGAACCAGCTCCAGGATTCATTGATCCTTTGGGTTGTTGTTTTAATCTGTATGTTGTTTAATTCTGCTATGATCTTGGTTACTTCCTTCTTTCTACTTGCTCTGGACTTTGTTGTTGTTGTTGTTACAGTTCTTGTGGATATATGGTTAGGTTGTTTATTTGAATGTTTCTGTCTTTTTTAGGTAGGCCTGTATCTCTATTAACTTCTCTGTCAGGACAGCCTTTGCTGTGTCCCATAAGTTTTAGACTGTTGTGTGTTCACTTTCATTTGTTTCCAGAAACTTTTAGATTTCTTTCTTGATTTCATTATTGACCCACTCATTGTTTATTAGCATGCTATTCAGTCTTCATGAATGTAAGTGTTTTTGAGTTTTTCCTTGAGTTTGGTTTCTAGTTTCAGGACCTTGTGGTCTGAGAAAATGCTTGATATGATGTCAATTTTCTTGAATTTGTTGAGTCTTGTTTTGAGTCCTATAATCTCTTAACTTTTAATGGGGTTAGTCTATCCCTTTAAAAAAAGAACGGGACATTATTGCTTCTTTTTGCAATTTATGAATTATTTCAAACAGTATTATTTATTTATTTAGTTAGTTAGTTAGATTGTTGTTCAAGTACAGTTATCACTATTTTCCCCCACCAATTCCTCCTCCCTGCCTATCACCACCTCCCACCCTCAGTCCTACCCATTTTGACTTTGTCCATGTGTCCTTTATATGTTTCTTGATTTATGTTTAAAAAGTTATGATAGTTTATTTTAAAATATAATTTTGAGGACTATGATATATTTCTTTCTTTGCTGATTGATCTTTTTTCCTTAAGATTTTGTTCTATTCAAATGAATTTTTTATGTCTTTTCTAGTTTCTTTCTGAGCTCAAAGTCCAACTTGCTTCTCTTAAGTTGGCAAATTCAATTTGCTGTGCCCCATTATTCAAGGGTTCTTTGTGGTTCATTATACTTTTTGAAAAGTTTTGAATTCTGAGATATTCTTTAAGATATCCTTCAATCCAATGGTTTAACTATAGAAAGCTCTAAGAAAAATTCAAACAGATAGATGATTTGAGGAACCTGAAATTCCTGCTCTCTGTATCAGCCCAGCCCTCTGGTACTATTTGCAATCCTGCACACGGTGAGATTGACTGCTCTCTGTGGTTTCCTTCACATTAAATACAGCATTGCAAGATAAAAAAAAGAAAAAAGAGCCCCATGTTGGCACTGCCTGCCATTTTGCCCCAGCTGCCTGCATATTTGGTTTATATTGTTGGAAGGAGACTTAATTCCTATGTGACCAAACCAGTATTAAATAGTAACCAACTTGTCAGCCTAACTTCTGTAAGACAAAATATTTCAAACTCATAATCCCTCAATTTTCTTAAAAAATACTTGAATAAAAGAATAAAAGTTTACTTTGTATGTGGACTTTTATTCACTTGTTTCAAATCTTGTGTATGGCTGGCTCATCATTCTCCTGTTTTAAGTCTAAGAAAATTCAGTTTTCTTTAGTGTTTATCATTATTGGCAATCTTTTCCTCCTCAGAGCCAGGCTTTTTTTAGACCCCTCAGGGCAATAGGTGCTTTGATATTGTTCTTTGGCTAGTCCCTCCTATCTTTTTCTTTTTCCTCAAAGTGGTGGCACAAATAAAGGAGGAGAAAACTGACAGAGCACTTGCTGAATTATAAATACACAAAAAGAATAGACAATAGAAATAAGAGTTAAAGGCCATTATCATTTATGATTGAATAATGCTATATTTGGGTGCTTTCTAGGTCATTAGGTTTTCTTCTCTTAATATTTTTTAACAAAATTTACCTATCTTTTCAATTTCCTCTGTTGTTTTATCTTGATTCATTTCACTGTAGTCAACACAGGAAGCATTAGTTTTGAATCTAATATATGTACAGAAGTGTTGTTCAAGTATGCTCGCCTTCAGAATACTGTGTGCCACTTATTAAAATCGGATTTCCAGCACCACTCTAAATGTATAGAAACATTTAACTGACCTATTTATATATAAACACATGGACACTATTGTAGTAATTGAAACATATCAAGGAACAGCCCAACAACATCCTTCTCCTATGTATTTGTTCTAGAGACAGGGACAAGGACAAGACTGTAGTTGGAATTTCTATTTGGAGAACACTACAGGAGAGTAAGAATGCTGACTCTGATTCTAAATTGCAGCTACCGATTTTTAAAAATACAGGTGGGCTAAGGAAAGGTTACTTACTCAATCTTAGTTTCTTATTATTACAAGAATAAATAATTATTTAATATTAACAATGCCATCTTAATTGCTTTTTCAGTTACTGTGAATATTAAAAAAAAACTTGAATAAAACTTTAAAACTGGTAAGCATTGTATTTCACTATGACTACCTGGAAAAAAAAGACAAAGGAGTTGAAAGAGAATTGGGAATCATATTTGATAATCTTGCCAAATGTGACATATGAAAGTTGTTGTGTAAATAAATTCAAATATAAATAGAAGAAAATTAATATGTAGAATTTTATTTAAAAGTTTTAGGTAGTACAGGATACCAGATGAAAGAAGGTAAAGGAAATATTTCAGAAGATCTTAAACCTGAATATAGTTGCATTTGCAAAAGTAGTTCATTTCTTTTAAGTTCAGATAAGCAGCACTGGGAGATGAACATCAGGGTATGATCTCTACTGATTCCAATTTCAGGAAAACAAATGAGAGTCATGACCTTGGTTAGCCTGTATGTTTAATACGACTTGTTTTTTATTTAAAGTTAAGCATAGCAGTTTTTAATAAAGTCACAACAGATGTTTGAATTTGACATTCATATTTGAATGTCAAGCATTTGCTTGACACTTGTCTTTGTTAAAAGCGTTAGGTACTTTGTTTTCAGGTAACATGTTTGTGTATCTGAGGGCATGTTGCTTGTTCACCTGTATTGGGTTGGCCAATCGTTTCTTTGTGCGTTTTTGGGTAAGATGGCTCTAGTAGCATGTAGTTGTCTTTAAGTTCATTCAAAACAATTTTGTTAGATTGTATTGTGACAGCTATCATAGCAGAATGAATTAAAAAATCAAAATTAGTGAATTTTTATAGCCATTTTAATATTGAGAGTGGAAGAAAATACACAACATGTTCACATATTATGCTTTACTATTTCAAGAAAGGTAAAAACTAAAAAAAAAAATCTCTGCAGTGTATGGAGAGGAGCTATGACTGATCAAATGTGTCAAATGTGGTTTGTAAAGTTTTGTGTTGTAGATTTCTCACTGAACACTGCTCCATAGTCTGGTAGACCCACTGAAGTTGGTAGCAATTAAATTGAGACATTAATTGACAACAATCAATGTTATACCATGTGGAAGATAGCTGACATACTCAAAATATCCACATCAATAAAGTTTTTGGTGAAAATAAAAAAAAATGTATATTTTATTTTCTGGAAAAAACTAAACAAACTTTTTGGACAACCCAATACTTACTTTCAGAAATGTAGTTGAATTCAGATATTATTTTTCTTCCAAGGCATTCATTTTTTTCTCTCCTTAGCTTTCCTTTTCTTTACTATTGATCTAGTGGAATATACTGTTCTTGGAATCTCAAAGACCTTAGTTCAAGCTGGTTCCACCAGATTTAGACATAATATCTTGAGCAATTAACCCCTTTAAGTTGGTTTTCTCATCTATAAAATAAGGAATATAATAGTATTATATCACAAAATTAGCCTGAGAATTAAATGAGAGAATGAATGGGAACAATTAGATGAAAATGTGTCACTATGTAAGTAATCAATAAATGAGTTCAATCACTCTGGTAAATAGTGGCCTTTGCTTGGAGATTTAAAGTAAAATCTGGCACAGATCACAGTTTTGTGGCCTAGTGTGTAGCTGATATTTATAATCATCATGAGATGTCAGATATTCTGCTGTTTTATCCCCAATACTGAAAGTATTGAACATAGGTAAATGTATTCAATAATTGTTTGTTAAAAGAATTAGTGAAATGAAAATATATATGAAAATACTGTCATAATATTATTCTACTTCATCTTACATGATGAAGGTATTATGGCAAATGGCAAATTAAATTTATTTAAGCAAGAATTATAAACACAACAAATAAATAAATACCCTATTTATAGTTAAAATATATTTTCCTAAAAATGGAGTCCTATCACTTTGTTATTACCATGTTATATGCATGTTGAATATCTATACTGACCTGGGAGAAAAATCATGAGATTCACCTACGTAACATAGTTTATCTCATCTCTAAGGGCTCTTTTTCATGTTTCTCATTATACATCTTACAAATCTTTTCTTTTGTACATAAGCCCTTACTGACAATCCAACCCAATCTTCTCTTCACATGCCCAGAATTTCTAATTTGGTGATGACATGCAGTGGAACTTCTCCTCATTCCTTCATGCCTTGATATATCTTTACTTGTACTCTTCTATGTCCCAGAGAATGAAGTAAGTCCTGTGTTTAAGTCAAGACACAATGACTCTTTTCTTCATCTCATATTATCTTGTCTTCTGTGATTCTGCTTTATAAATTGTCTTTTATTTCTGTTTTTGCATTTTAAATATTCTCATTACCAATTTATTCTTTACTTAACCATAAAAACTTGCCTTTATGTCTATATTATACTGAAAAAAAATAATCTACCTCATACTTTTTATCTCTTAAGTTATCGCATTACCTCCTTTATTCCCCATGATTTAAAAACTATTAAAAGTTTTCTTGCTATGTGAGTCGTTACACTATTAGTAGTAGTATAGTTACACTGAGCTTTTAATCCATTGTACTGGTGTTATGACTCACCTTTCTGGTTCCTCACCCTCCCTCTCACATTCTCCAAATGCAGCTGTTCCTCAGTTAGTTGTCTTTGGCCCACATCTGTTTTGTTATATGCTCCATCTTATAGACTGAATTAGTTTCAATTATCATGCCAATATCTCTACATCCTGAATCAAAATGTGCGATAGTGAACTGTCATTTCTTTCTTTTTAATCCTATCTAATTTTACTTTTGTAAGTTTCATATTGTAAAAGTCTACTGCCTGGATATGTGGATATGCATTTGGCACCTAAAATCAAAACTGATTGATTATGCCTTCTGTCTTTTCATACACAGAGAAGCTACTACTTATATTATATCATATTTGATATCATATTTTAATAAAATCATATGATGAGATATAATTTGATAATAATCATATATTTGATATCATGTTTGATAAATATATAACATATAATATCATATGTAATAAATGTATGTCTTAAAACTTGTAAAGACATATATGTAACATTAAGCTATAATTAATATATATTTTCTTTAAGAATCAATGTTAATTCATTGTTGAGTTATGTTTGATTATAAAATAAGAACTTCAAAGTTCTATAAATAGCTGACTACAATAATTTCCAGAATAATAAGTGTTGATTTTTACATATAATTTTAAAGGAAGGCTTTAAATATATGAGTTGAACTTTACAATAAAAGAATATGGTACTTTTAAAATGGTCCTAGAACAGTAAAAATAAATCAATAAATATTTTTTGGGGTCAGATTGTAAAATTAGCATCATCTTTGTAGAAATGTTGAGGGAAAGGAGAGAATGGAAAGAAGAAAGTAAAAGTCACCAGAAATCTCATGAGCTGGATAAAACATTTTGGTTTCTGTGACTGTCCACCTCTCTTCTTTTTATCTTTTAATCTTTTTATCTCTCTTCCTTTGTTTACGTCACTTTCCCTCAACAAACAGATGCCAACATACACATGCGCACACATAGATCCACACACAGACATGAAACTGTGGAACTAATGTAATAGTTCCATACCTTTAGTTCTATATGGTATAACTATAGCAAAACATGAAAAGTGCCATGTCAAGAGAGTTTGGAGACACAGAGAGGGAAGCTTACATGCCTCATAAAGGACTTAGTTCTATTCCATGGACACTGGTAGAAGATATTTTTATTCTTCTGTCAGAGAGGTATTTCAAAACTCCCATTTTTATTTTTGAAAAAAGAAAGTAACAGGATTTTGCCATAGCCTGGAGAATGAATCAAAGAGGAACAGCTGTGACTGTTGGCAGGCAGCCAAGTCAAAAAGTTGTCATTGCAAAGTGGATTAGAAATAATGAGAACCTGAAAAAAAGCAGAGTCAATAGCAGTGGAGATGGCAGGTGGGAAGCACATTTGTGAATTTATGTAGTTAGACCTGATGGTATTGGGTAGCAATTAAATGTGATTTTAAGGAATATAAGAGAATGGTGATAATTTCTAGAGATCCGGAGCAGTTGACCAAATAGATGGCAATGCCATTTCTTGAGATAAGTTACATAGAAGAAAGAGGATGATGAGATCAATTCTAAACTCATTCAATTTGATGTGTCTATGAGAAATATAGGTGATGATATCCACTATGAATTTGGATATATGGGTCTATAGTTTATGTCTGAATCAGGAAGACTATGCAAACACACAAATACACACACAGGATATTTTGTACTACGAAGTCTGTCCAGAAAAAGTCCAGCCATTGTTAATATAACAAGAAGAGTTTTTATGACATTGATTTAACCTGGGAGCCAAGGAGAGTGGACTGGAATGTGCATCTGGGAACAATGATGACTTTACTGTACTAGTCAGCGTGGGTGGTAGGTGCGGCTGAGTGAGAGCATGTGTACTGTGCAGCCTTCACATTCAAAATGACTGAGCAAGTAGAACAATGAATCTGTGTCAAATTTTGTTTAAGCATGAACTTTCCTCCATAGAAACAACTCGATTGATTGAGAAGGCCACAGCTATGGACAACTGGTGATTGGCAGCTTCATCACAGCAATGGGCCTACTCATGCATCATGTCTCGTGCAGAGTGTTTTTGGCAAAACATCAAATCGGCCAGATGACTTAGCCTCTCTATAACCTAGATTTAGCACCCTTCAACTTCTGGCTTTTCTCAAAACTAAAACCACCTTTGAGAGGGGAGAGATTGCAGACCATCAGTGAGATTCAGGAAAATATGATTGGGCAGCTGATGGTGATTGGGAGAATTGCATGAGATCCCAGGGTGTCTACTTTGAAGAGGACTGAGGCATCATTGTCCTATGTACAATGTTCCTTGCATCTTATATCTTCTTCAATAAATGTCTCTATTTTTCATACTACATGGCTGGTTACCTTCTGGATAGAACTCATATATTCAGGAATGCATGTAACCAAAGAATATTTTATTTAACAATAGCTCTTTTAATTCAAATAATGAAATCGAAATAGAATACCTTTCATTTTAGTGCTTATGTATGTGTGTCTGAGGGGGATGTAGGTAATAGTTTACCTACTTTTGTTTTAATTCCAGATGTTTATATTACAGAATTCTTTCAAGAATATATTTCAATAATCTATACTTATTTTGTTGTAATTATAAAATTTATTTATCTTTTACCTATAAAAATGTAGTATTTAACACAAAGGTGTTTGGTTAAAATAAAATATTTTCATGTCTTTAAAATGGTCCTAAATTGCAATCAGAAATTCATGCATGATGCTTTTGTTGACTTGAATACTTCCTTCACAAAATTAGTACTATACAATTCTGTTCATATCTGTTCATAATTGATTAAAATTATAACTATTAATCACAGTCAACTTTCACTTTAAGCCATAAAATCTATTGTTAAAAGCATGAACAATTTTCTCTAAGCTTTAAAAAATTAAAATTTATACTTTGTTTATCAAATAAAAATATCTCAAGTCCATTTTCAAATTAATTATTTTAAAATATGTCCTAAATAACTTGGTTTAAATGAATTTACGGTAATATAAGAACAATGACCTGGCTGGTGTGGCTCAGTGGATTGAGTGCTAGCCTGTGAACCAAAGGGTTGCCAGTTTGATTCCCAGTCAGGGCACAAGCCTGGATTGCAGGCTAGGTCTCCAATAGGGGGCTCTGGAGAGGCAACCACACATTGATGATTCTCTCCTTCTCTTCCTTCCTTCCCCTCTCTAAAAATAAATAAATAAATAAAATCATTAAAAAATAACAATTAGAAGAACTACACCTCTTTGTTGCTTCTAAATGTATTTTTCTTTACAAGCAATGGTAATTTAAAAAAAAAGTATTATATATGTTTCATATACTTATAGAAAGTATGCAAATTTACATTGATTATTACATTTTGACAAATTGAACATACCTGGGGACCCAACACACTTGTCAATAAGCAGAACACTTTGTTGATATTTTGAAAAATATTTAATATCTTTTTAAAATGTTATCTTATTATGGCAAAATTTTAAGGGCAAGAACACTTCTTTCAGGGATAATCAAGGATTGTTCCACTTAGAAAACCTTATAAAAAGGACACAGTCTGAAGGAGGGTTAGAAAGAAATCTACCTAGTATCCTGTATTTCATCATTTGGGCTTGTCCCTTCATTCCCTTCTTATTTCCACTATACCTTTGAAACTTATTTATTCAGTGACAGTGTGATGGAAATTAATAGGAACTAATATTAGAAAGATAGGGAGGAAAACAATTTTGCAGGGTTATAAATATCCCTATAAACAGTGTAAAATGTTTAACATTTATGGAGAACCATTTTAAGGTTTGAGGAGGATCCATAAACAAATAGTTTAGGAAGATGAGTTAGATGAAATAGTATAAAACAGATTAAGCTGAATACAGTAGCCTTGATATTAAAATCAGCCAATTAAAAAGTTTTTTGAATTATCTAAGGATGAAATTAAAAATATACATATAAGCAGTGTAGGCTCAAATATCTCCTTCAGCCTTGTATGTGTGCTTCCCTCTCTATTTCTTGTCCTTTTCTCTGCTATTACACCAATCTTATCTAAAGTATGACTAATGCTTTCAAAGCTCACCTGACAAATTAGCACCTATCTTTCAGTTGAAAACAAATCTTCTGTCTGTTCATTCTCACTACTAAATATTTGTCTCATTTTAGCAGTTACTAAACTGAATATTTAAATTAATTTTTTATGTTCCCAGATCCCCTCAGCAGCTCTTTGAAGAGAGGATCTATTTATTATCTTTGTTTTCCTAGGTCATTTGCAGGAGTGTTTTGCATGGAAAAAGTTCTTGAATGAGAATTTTATTCAAATTAATTAAATGCTATAATATTAGGTAGACCAGAATAAGATTATAGAAAAAAAAAAGAGGGAAGGAAGAGAAGGAGGCGGGGAGGAAGTCATTAATGCCTGGCTGGATAAAAGGTACATATGGTAGTTGAATATTGTTGGTGTCATGTGGTCATGTAAGGTAGTGTGTACTATTGAACAATAGTGGTGACATGCCAATATACAATTTTAATTTACCATCATAATTTTTAAAATTTGTTTATTAGAATAGAACTTTTGATTCTTAAACTACAATGGCTAATTTGTTAATTTTCTTAAAGCCATCAAGTAATAAACTTCTGCTATTTTTAGTTATAAACATAATTTTATTTGAAAATAATATCTAATGCTGTGTCATAACTTTAAAATATCAAATCTAACTTAACATTAAATCTCTCTCCTTCTGCCTCCTCTACTACTAAATTGTAAGCTATATCAACCAGAGACATGAAGTTAAAAATAAGTTTTAGCCTTGCTATTGTCTTTCTTGCTTGCCTCACCATAAAAATGATTGAAACTTCATTCCTTTAGGGCTAGATAAAGGGAGAGAAAAGGGTAAAAGAGACCAGTAACTCTTTTTTTTAATAGAATTTATTGGAGTTACATTGCCTATATAGAATAGAATTATATAGGTTCCAAGTGTACAATCCTATAATACACAATCTCATAATCTGTATATTTTATGTTCACCGCCAAAATCTAATCTTCTGTCACCATTTATCCCCCTTTTTCCTCCTCTACTTGCCCCACCCTCCTTCTTTCTGCTAATCACCATACTATCATCGGTGCCTATGAGGTTTTGGTTTTTGTTTTGGTTTTTTTTTTGCTTAATCCCTTCTTATATGTACCCAACACAGGAGCAACTAAATATACAAAGAAAATCTTGATGGACATAAAGGGAGACATCAACAATAATACAGTCCTAGCCAGGGATGTTAACACCCCATTCACATCAATGGATATGTGTTCCAGACAGAAAATCAACAAGGAAATAGTGACCATATACAACTCACTAGATCAGATGGATTTAACTGATATCTTCAGAGCCTTTTACCCAAAGTAGCACAACATACATTCTTTTCAAGTTAACATGGAATATTTGCTAGGAGAGACTACATATTATGACATAAAATAAGTCAATAAATTTAAGAAGATTAAAATCATGCCAAACATCTTCTTTGACCACAATGGTATGAAACTAGAAGTCAATTACAAGAAGAAAAAAAAAAGAAAACCACACAAACACATGGAGAATAAATAGCACCTTACCAAACAATGAATGGGACAACAATAAGATCAAGGAAGAAATCAAATTTACCATGATAGAAATGAAAATGAATATAAAACAATCCATAATCTATGGGACACAGCAAAAGCAGTCTTCAAAGGGAAATTCATAGCAATACAAGCCTACCTCAAAAAGCAAAAACAAACAAACAAACAAAAAACCTCAAGTAAATAATCTTACCTTATACCTAAAATAACTAGAAAAAGAACAACAAACAAAGCCCAAAGTGAATAAAAGGAAGGGAATACAAAGACTAGGGTGGAAATACATGACACAAAGATTAAAATATCAATACAAAATATCAATGAAAGCAGGAGCTTTTTTTGGAAGATAAACAAAATTGGCAAGCTTCTAACCAGATTCATCAAGAAGAAGGAGAGAGGACCCAAATAAATAAAAATTAGAAATGAAAAGAAGTGACAAATGACATTACAGAAATACAAAAGGATTGTAGGAAAATACTATGAAAAGCCATGTGCCAACAAATTGGTTAATCTAGGCAAAATGGATGCATTTCTAAAAATACAAAATCTTCCAAAACTAAATCAAGAATAACCAGAAAATCTGAATAGACTGATTATAATTAATGAACTCAAGTCAGTAATCAAAATCTCCCAGCAAGCAAAAGTCCTTGACTGGATGTTTTCACAGAATTATGCCAAACATTCAAAGAAAACTAATATCTATCATCAAACTATTAAAAAAATAAGTTTAGAGAAGATGTCTAAGCTCATTTCATGAAACCAGTATTATCCTAATTTCAAAACCAGGTAAAGACACTGCAAAGAAAAAAAAAAAAACTTACTGGTCAGTATTCCTGATGAACATAGATGCAAAAGTTCTCAAGGAAATGTTAGCAACCAGATCCAGCAATACATTAAAAAGACCATGCCCTGACCAGTGTGGCTGAGTTGGTCAGGCGTCCTTCCACAAAGCAAAAGCTTGCTGGTTCGATTCTGGTCAGGGCACATTCCTGGGTTGCCTGTTGGCCCCTGGTAGGGGCAAGTTCAAAATGAAATTGAATGAAATTTATCTCTCATGCCAATGGTTGTCTTCCTTGATTTCTCCCTCCCTTCCCTTCTCTTTAAAAAATATATATTAATTAAATCTTCTTCAAAAAAAATTGAACACCATGATCAAGTGGGACTTATTCCAGAGGTGCAAGTTTGGTACAATATTTGCGAATCAATAAACATGATACAAACATAAACAAAATGAAGGTACATTTTTCCTTGTTGAAATCTTTATGCTCTTGGGTCTCAAGAACGTTTATATTAATTCTTTCTATTGTGGGACATTTTTGTTCATTATTTAGAGACTCTCATCACAAGGCCTTCCATAGCTGTAGTTCTTGTATTGTCAGTGTGGCATTTCTTTCGCATGAGTAGATTTCACCCTTTATGTTTGGTTCATTTGTGATCTGTTCCACACAGATTCTCATCGTTGCAGCCCTTTACCTACCCAGAAGATGTTGTCAGGAAACATTTAATTGAAATATATTCAAACACGTCATTTGACTGATGAGAAGTACGCAATTGTCTTACAACTCCTCTGGTATAGTACTTACCTGCCTCTTCTGAAAAGGCAGTTAGCCAGTTTGCCAACTGATTTCAGACTTACACAAATACTAAATACCTTCTGAAAATGTTCCCAAGAAAGTCCGAAAATATGTATCTACATCTGGTTTGGATTACAAGTTAAAAACCCACTATCCTTTCTCTATTTCGAAGCATGGCATTCTCTAAGGAAATTTCCCACAACTCTCCCACATTGCTTTTTTGTTACTTCTTTATATAATCTTAACTTGCCTGGAGGTCCAAGAATAATAGAGGAGGTTCTCTGACATTTCTTCCAGTTATGCATTTGATGTTCATCTTACAG
The DNA here is from genome assembly GCA_004027735.1 of Carollia perspicillata. Taxonomy (NCBI): domain Eukaryota; kingdom Metazoa; phylum Chordata; class Mammalia; order Chiroptera; family Phyllostomidae; genus Carollia; species Carollia perspicillata. The sequence goes on from PVKM010000368.1 coordinate 46,657, forward strand.
TTATTTTTGTTTGTAGTATCTGTTATATTAACATTGCGCTGAATATCAGAGCAAGACTTATTTCACTTCAACATGATATTGCAGATAATTTTAGTTTAAAATATATGACAGAATTAATTTAGAAAAGTGAGGAGATGTGCCAAGAACTTTTAAGAATCTGAGGGCTCACACTACTTCCAAGCTAACAGGTTGGTCAGCCACAGTTTCAGTGATGCTGGTGACAGACACAAGATTCCAGGGTCAGAGGCGATGGGCTATTTTTCACTTGGTATAGCACTAGTAACAACATTAGAACTCCACTAGTCTCCCAACACTTAATTTCCAGAGGTTGACATGAAGAGGACCAGATGACACATGCACACATAATGGGTTATAATACAGGAGGGAAACACTTAGCTTAGGGAACCCAAATGTGCTGTAACTGACAAGTAGGAAAGCCTGTTTTTTGCTCCAGAGAGAGATCATTAATCTACTGGAAAGTAAGCATGTCTGACTATTGTTCCAAGGCTGTCTGCTATGCAGACCAACCTGAAAACAATAAGGAGAAAAGGATTGTCCATGCCTCATTTACAAGTCTGCAAGAGTTAGCTCCTAATATCAAGACAGTGTGTAAAAAACTATAAGTATGAGTTCCATTTTGTGCTGTATTTGAAGTGATCATTAAATATCTAGCTGTGAATTCTATGTAAACAATTTGAAATTTTGGGACTAGAGGTTTTTGCATTAATTTATTTCTATAATTTAACCTAAATGAAAATCTGTTAGTCTATAATAAGAAGGAATTGCCCCTTAGGTCATGTATACATTTAAAATGGCACGATTCTATGTTATAGTAACAGATAACATCATCTTACAATAAAAGGAAGATTTAAAACATTTCTTATAAGATGATAAAGACTTATGAAGTATGTATTTTTATTAAGAGAATAAAATTACTTCTGGAAGCTCGTGAATTGATAACATTGTGTTTTTTTGTTATAATGTTTGATAATGTGTTGTTTCTGAGTTAGGAAAACTATATTAATTTATGTCATTCTTTTTGTTCTAAAATACACTTAGAGAAATCCACAGTGTTCCCAACATTAAGTCTATATTTTATCATTGAAATAAAATAATTTGAGTATTCCACAAAATCTAGCATCACTGTCCATAAGATGTCTTGAGTGCTCTTGAAAAACAAATTATTAATTTATTATTTTATACTTATTGATATTTTTTAAAAAAAGTACTTAATCCCCAACTCTAAATAAATGTACCACAGTTTTTTCATCTACTCATTTCCTTATGGCTGTTTCCAGAACTTGGCTATTGTAAATAACATTGCTATGAACATAGGGGAGCCTGAATTCTTTTGAATTGGTGATTTGGAACTCTTATGGTATATTCCCAGCAGCAGAAAAACTGGGTAAAAAGGCAGTTTTATTTTTAGTTTTTCTGAGAGAATTTCATACCGTTTTGCCCAGTGGCTGCATCAGTCTGCATTCCCACCAACAGTGCACTAGGGGTCCCTTTTCTCTGCATCCTCATCAACACTTGCTGTTTGTTGATTTATTAACGATGGCCATTCTGACAAGTGTGAGGTGATATTGTGATTTTAATTTGCATCTCTCTGATGGCTGGTGATGCTGAGCATCTTTTCATGTGTCTATGGACCTTCTGTATGCCCTCCTTGGAGAAGTGCCTGTTCAGGTCTTTTGCCCATTTTTAATTGGATCATTTGACTTCCTGGTGTGGAGTCACATGATTTCTTTCTATATTTTGGAGATCGAACTCTTGACCCATGTATCATTGGTATATATGTTCTACCATATGGTTGGTTCCCTTTTCATTTTGATGATGGTTTCTTTAGCCATGCAGAAACTTTTTTAATTTGATGTAGATTAAAAAAAAAAACTGTTGTACATTTACACAGTGGAATACTATGCAGCAGAAAGAATGAAGAAACTCCTACCATTTGTGACAGCATGGATGGAACTGGAAAATATTATGCTAAGTGAAATAGCCAGTTGGTGAACGACAAATACATATGATCTCACCTCTAAGAGGTATCTAATGAACAATATAAACTAATGAACAAAATAGAATCATAGACATTGAAACATGGAATAAGCTGACAGTGACCAAAGTGGAGAGGGGAATAATGGTGGAAAGAAAGAAGGGGAAGGGACCAAAGAACATGTACTAATGACCCACGGATATGAACGATGGCATGGAAATTGACTGTGGGAGTGGAGGTGTGGGATGGATGGAAGAGGGCAAAGGGAGAAAAATTGGGACAACTGTAATTGAATAACAATAAGAAGTGATTAAGAATAAATAAAATAAAAAACTTCCAAGTCTAAATCTTTTATTTTAAAACAATATTTCATTTAGTTTATTTTTAGATAGAGAGGAAGGGAGGGAGAAAGAGAGGGAGAAAAACTTCAATATGAGATTGCCTCTCATGTATCCCCTACTCGGGACCTAGCCCGCATTTCAGGAATGTACCCTAGACTGGGAATCAAACTGGTGACCCTTTGGTTCACAGGCTCACACTTAATCCACTGAACCACATGAGCCAAGGTTGAAATCTAAACTCTTTAGAGATAACAATTATTTCATTTCTTTAAAGGTAGAGCTGAAATTATGCTACTGTCATTTTTACCCATCTCATCCTCATTCAAGCATATTTATTTTGTTACCCATGAAACACTGCAATAGTTTCCTGTTTATCACAGGTTAGCTTTTGCACATAGATCTTTTCAATTTGTAGTACACTGTCAAAGTAATTGTATATTACCCGTGGCCCCCAAACTTCCATGGATTAATGGATTAAGGAATACATCTTCCTCCTCCCCATTTTTCTATGAAGTGTTCTATGCCATTAACTCCCCCTCGCTTCTGTCTTTCCTGGGTGCATTGGAACCCAATCAATTAAGATTTTATCCTTTACTGTTCAAAATTAATTTCCTTTCACCTCAGATTTACTTTAAGTTACCAGTTTCCAAGTTTTTACTCTGTACTGCCATCTTGGGAATACAAAAAAATACTATATTGATATTCCCTTTGATGTTTATTTACCTTTATTTTTATATATTTTGTCTATTAAGAGGTATATTAGGTATAACCTTAAATACCAGTTATTTCAAAGTAAAGAATGTCAGCTTACCACAGATTTACAATTAAAGTTTGATAGTTGCTGTAACATTTTCTTCCTCCTCTACGAAACCACTGGACTATTGTTATATAGACAGTCGATTGGTATTCCCCTCTAATAGGTCTTCAGGGAACACTGTTCTGCTATAACTTTTAATTATTTCTATATGTTATTTTTATACTCTTCTCCCAGTGTCATGCTACATGTTGTAGCCATTGAATAATCATTCATTAATTATTGAATGCCTCAGAAACATTATTTAAAAATTTCTCTTGGGCCCTGGTTGGTATAGCTCAGTGGATTGAGGCCTGTGAAGCAAAGGGTCGCCAGTTTGATTCCCAGTCAGGGAACGTGCCTGGGTTGCAGGCCAGGTCCCCAGTAGGGGACACATAAGAGGCCATCACACATTGATGTTTCTCTCCCATTCTTTCTCCTTGCCTTCCCCTCTATCTAAAAATAAATAAATAAAATATTTTAAAAATTAAAAAAAAATTCTCTTGGCCACAATAGAGAATGGCCAGCTGTTGAACACACTTATTCAATTATGCATATGATTTCCATATATGTATATAAACATCCACATATTATGCTGCCAGGCAACAAATGTGATTTTTATAGAAAAAAGTTTCCAATTGTTATTTTAGTAATCTTCTCTTCTGCAGTCTCATAAGAATATTGAATTTAGTCCATCCATAAAACATAGGAAAAAGTTGTTAAAGTGTACATATATGCAAATGTTGTTATGTTATTTTTTTAATTGCTTTTTAGACATATACTACATTCCCATTAGTGTCCTCATCTAAGTTAAACTATGTTAGGAGGGAAAATGGAAGCTATAAGGAGGACTAGAAAGAGAAAGAATTTTGGTGTAGAATATAGGTTCCCATTTCTGATGAAACTATTTCATTTGCTCCTTTGCTCTGTGGTTGACTTAGAGAAACTACTATAAATTACTTATCTTGCCTTTTGGAATTCACTTGAGTCAACCAATGGAAGATACTAGTGAGCAGTCTTGAGAGAAGGAAGAAAGTGAAGTTGAGATGTCTATTTCCATTTTTCCTCTTGGTGGTGGATGCAGGCACATATGTCTTTGATTAAATGTGAGAGCTTCTATATAATAGCTTTTTACATTTAGTTATTTCTTTGTGAGTTCTTATACCTGCTCTCCCTATATTTTAGGTTGCAGAAATTTACCTTAATTTGGTTTCTGCCATCAAGACATGAATTAGGAACTTAGATACAGGTTGTTTAATCAGGAGTCATCAGGACAAGACTGGAGGAAAAATCAATTAAAAATGTATTACTGAGCTTGTTAAAATTTGCAGAATTTTCCAGTATGGAGAGATTGAATATTGATGCTTAAATCCCACCCCAAGTCCACTGCTCCCGGAATGTTAACTCCTGCCATGCAGTTTTACCAATGTAGGTCTCCTATGACTTTCGAAGAAACCTCAAAGCCAAAATAATAATGGCTGGTGTTGTGCACAAATGTCCGTCATTTGTGGGTGAAATGGCATTGTCCATCATGCCTGGGAGGAAATCAGAGATAGCCTAAGGTGACATTAAATCAGGCACCAAGCACACCTGCTGCAGCTGAGAAGAACTGGGTCACTGTTACTAGCTTTGGGGCACAGCACCTTCCCCTGGGGGTTCTTTCTTCTCTGCCCACATCTTTTAAGTACTATCCTTATTCAACTTTTCTCAAATTATCCACTTTTAGGGCACTACTGTTTTCTGCCAGAACCTCAAGAAATACTTCCTTTATCAGTGATGGTTGGCCATAGGGCATCATGTTGCCAAATATCCAACATTTGGCTCTATCTTTCCTCACCTTTGACCAGACTTCCTGAGTATATCAAACAACATTTAGTACTCAAACCCACCTCCCAAATACTCTACTGACAGAAGTGCGTTGATTATATTTCATTAACGTACATCTGTGTTTACCAGGTTTTGTGTGTCTATAATGAATAAATAATGTAAATATGTCCAGTGGAACACCGAAGTAGAGTTAGCCCTGTGGTAGGAGGAAGACAAACAAGCAAAAGAGAGAGAGACTTACAGGAAGCAAGATGACCGCCAAGGGGAGGTGTCAGGGAGGAGGAACTGAGCAAGAAGGAAAAAGGATGCATGGACATGGACAACTGTGTGGTGACTGTGGGTAGGGGGAGTTAGGGGAGCATAGGGGACTAGATGGTAATGAAAAAATACAATAAAAATAATTAAAAATGAAATAAAATAAAAACAAAGACAAAGGATATACTCCCCATGAAGGCCATTGGCCGAGTTAGAATATATAGACTATTAATTTCAGAAAATTTAGTGCTGACCATGTACAACCAAAGACATGGAAACATAAGAGTTTTAGTTATTTTTTATAGTAGAAAACTTTTATATCATCTGATCCTGGGAGGTCTCTTTCAATTTTAAAATATTCTTAAGTTATATAGTTGTTAAACATAGTAAAGTACCATGTCTTTGTTTGTATTTAATCAGAGTGTTTTGAAGAAATATTTTTTCATTTTAATGGATGTGAGGATTCTGTTGTTATTGAATGAATTCCAAAGTACAGAACTGCAAATTTTATAGTTATAGTGGTAGGTAAAATATCACATATCAAAAATTAATGCTTTTTTTTCTGATAATCTCAGTTTTATCACTGCAGAGAAGTGTTGCTCACTAATAATTTATTAAAGAGAAGATACATGATTTTCTTTATAAGTATAATCCCTTTATATATTTTGCAAATAAGAGCAGAACTCATTATTTGCAATATTTATTTTGTCCTAGAGATGGAGTGAGAGGCCCCTAGACAATAAGTGTGAACATTGTAAGAATAGGGACAATGTTACCGAAGCAGAGAAAATAAGTTTAAGTTCTTCACCTTACTTATTGTTTTTGTATTATAGAGAAGTGGGGTTTTTTTGTTTAAACAATTGTAGCACAAGTCCTTATTAAAGTTACACTTCATAATCAAATGGAATGTTACCTCAAGCTGTATTTTCCCATTTTGAGAGACCTAGTAATATTCAATCAACTTTAAAGAATAAATAATTTGTCACGCTACATTTTGCAAATTTAAAGCATGCAGTGTTTTCTTTGATACATTTATAGATTGTGATATGATGGCCATTGATGCAATACTTATCACATTGCATCATTATAGCATAATATTATTTTCTATATTCATTTAACTGTGCATTAGATCTCTATAGCTTGTTTAATACTCATTACAAGTTTTTCAATCAACTTTTAATACACAGGCTTACATTCTCATTTATTCAAATATGGTAAATATATTTTAATGGGTGATATCCAATTCCTTTTTACTTTTGTATTTCACTATAAGCAATTTTGCATTATAAAGTGTTCCATGTATCTCCATATAATAGTAGCTTAATGAGTACTAAAATCTGAAAAGAAATTAGGTGGTGAGATCAAATTCATAGAGGATAGAAAATTCAATGAAATTAAAATGGTCAAAATTTTAGGAATATAGTGAATAGTTCCAACATTGTTCTAGCATTTAAATTTGTTCTTTCATTATCCACTCATTTCTTCATATATGTATTGATTAAAATGTTTGCACACCAATTTTGAGCAAGCCAAGTGCTCTGATATTTGATATGGATACAATATTCAACAAACATGAACCTGAACTAATGAACCTTGCACTTTAGTGAGGAATATGGATGTTAGTAACCATCAAGTATTTAATTATACATGATTAATTTTATGTGAAAATATGAATATATGTGAAAGCATGCTACAAAGATTGTTGATGTTATCGATGGGATCACTGAGCTGAGGTCAGGTGATCAGTACTGTAGTTGAAGGGAGCGGGGCAAAGTCACTGAGATATTCTGAGTTAGAAGAAAGATTTATGCAAGTGCCTGATGTGAGAAGAAGCATGGTTAACAGTGGTGGGAACACGGAGATTGATAGGAAATGAGGTTCAAAATGTTTGTAGTGGTAATCAGGGTCTCAAGAAACTTGAGACCCTGATAAGAATTTTTTTTTTAAGAAAAACTGGCATGGCAAGTACAAACTTGCAATTTTAGAAAGTTTCCTAGGTACCATGTGCAGACTCTTTGGAAGGACCAATATAGGATGAACATTTGTCCATTAAGGTGCAGTTTCACTGCCCATGTGAAAGGCCACAGCCAGAAAGAAAACCTAGATAGAGATACATGGACGTACTTGTGAGATGTACTTTGGGAGTCAAATCAATTGGTTGGAGCGTTGTCCCACATACCTGAAGGTTGCAGGTTCTGTCCCAGTTTGGGGGACTATTGGAAGCAGTCAATTGACTGTCCTTTCTCACATCAATGTCTGTCTGTCTGTCTCTCTCTCTATCCCCTCCTTTCTCACTCTCTAAAATCAATAAACACATCCTCAGGTGAGGATTAAAAAAAAAAAGGAAGCCATCATATGTGATTCTTGTGTTTTCATCTTGGCAAATATAAATTCGTTGTGTCCCTGTATGTCAAGTTAGAGAATACTTGGAGATGATTAAATTTGTGGAAGAAGGACTACTTCTGGCCAAGATGGAGGCATAGGTAGACATACTGTGCTTCCTCGCACAACCAAAATAAGGACAACAACAATTTAGAAATAAAATAGCAACCAGAACTGACAGAAATTGAACTGTATGGAAGTTGGACAGCCAAGGAGTTGAAACAGACACATTCATCCAGACCAGTAGGCGGGGCAGAGTCAGGCTGCTAGGCAGAGAGGGGTTGTGGCATAAGAAGCAGTAACACTGGGTGTTCAAGGCACGTGAGATGGCAGCAGCTGGTCCCTGGGAGCACAGGTGACAGCTGGCAGACCCCCCAGACATGGAGTGGTGATTGTGAAGTGAGGCACTGTGTACAAGGCAGCTGGCTGACCAAGCAGGGGTCCCACATTTGCACACAGATAAACCAGGTGGAAACTGGGGAGAGAGATAGACCACACAACCCAGTGTCCCAGCACTGGGAAATTAAGCCTCAAAACACCAATTGAAAACACCTGTGTGGGGTTTCGGTGTAGGGAGTGACTGCCAGCCTCACAGGAGAGTCCATTGGAGAGACCCACAAGGTCCTAGAATGTACACAAGCCCACTCATGCAGGAATTGGCACCAGAAGGGCCCAGTTTACTTGGGGGAAGCAGCAGAAGGGACTGAGGTCTGACAGAGAGCAGCACAAGCGCCATTGCTGCCTCTCGGACCCCTTCCTCACATATAGTGTCACAACCCAGCAACTGGGTTGCCCCACCCTGCTGAACACCTAAGGCTCCACCCCTCATACATAACAGGCATGACAAGGTAAAAAAATGGCCGAAACAGAAGAACAGATCAAAGCTCAACAGCAAATACAGCTAAGCAACCAAGAGATAGCCGACTTATCTGATGCACAGTTCAAAGCACTGGTGATCAGCATGCTCACAGAATTGGTTAAATTTGGTCACAAATTAGATGAAAAAATGAAGGCTACGCTAAGTGAAATGAAGGAAACTGTACAGGGAACCAATAGTGATTGAAAGAAAACTGGGATTTAAATCAGTGGAGTGGACCAGAAGGAAGAAAGAAACAACCAAACAAAAAGAATGGAAAAACAAGAATTCGAAAAAATTAGAAGAGGCTTAGGAACCTCTAGGACACCTTTAAATGTTCCAACATCCAAATTATAGGAGTATCAGAAGGGGGAGAGGTTGAGCAACTAGTGGAAAAGTTATTTGAACAAATAATAAAGGAGAACTTCCCCAATATGGCAAAGGAAACAGACTTCTGGGATGTCCAGGAAGCTCAGAGAGTCCCAAAGAAGTTGGACCTAAGGAAGAACACACCAAGGCACATCATAATTACATTAGCCAAGATTAAAATAAAGGAGAGAATCCTAGAAGCAGCAAGAGATAAGGAGATAGTCACCTACAAAGAACTTCCCATCAGACTGTCAGCTGATTTCTCTAGAGACCTTACAGGCAAGAAGGGGCTGGAAAGAAGTATTCCAAGTCAAGAAAGGCAAGGACCTACTTCCAAGATTGCTCTGTCCAGCAAAGCTTTCATTTAGAATGGAAGTACAGATAAAGTGCTTCTCAGATAAGGTCAAGTTAAAGGAGTTCATCATCACCTAGCCCTTATTTTATGAAATGTTAAAGGGACTTACCTAAGAAAAAGAAGACAAAAACATGTATAGTCAAAAGACAGCAAACTCATAATTATTACCAACTACACTTAAAACGAAAACAAACTAAGCAAACAACTAGAACAGGAACAGGACCACATAAATGGAGATCACATGGAGGGTTAGCAACAGGGAGTGGGAGAAAGAGAGAGGGGGAAAAGGTACAGAGGATAAGTAGCATAGATGGTAGGTAGAAAATAGACAGGGTGAGGGCAAGAATAGTGTAGGAAATGTAGAAGCTAAAGAACTTGAGACACATGGACATGAACTAAAGGGAGGAATGTGGGTGGGAGAGGGTGTTCAGGAGGGGAATGAAGGGGGGAAAATGAGACAACTGTAATAGCATAATCAATGAAACATATTAAAAATTTGTGGAAGAAGGTATATTAGGTGTTTAATTTAGTATACATTGAGTTTGAAGACATTTTGACACATGCAGAGAGATGCTCAATGGGCAGTTGGTTATTTTGGGCCTCAGTTTAAAAATCTAGAGTAGATATATGTATTGAAAATATATCTTTGTAAATATTAACTTTGCATATAATTTTTTTATGGAATGGATCTTGCCCTGTTTCTTGAGATAAATCAACATTTTAATGACTGATAGCAAGACTTAGTTCCCAAAAGAGGTAGAAATTTAAGTGGAATTTTTGAAAAGACAGGATTTAATGGAAGCAAAGAGAAATGTTTTAGAGAAGAATAGGTGCTTGGCTTTGATAAACCTTGAATAAAGCTCAATATGACATACTTTGGATTTAGAAATACAGAGGTTATTGACTTTGGTGAGATATGTTTACATTAGGTGTGATAATCTACCAACTACTTTGGAACTGAAGAAATGCAGTCCCTAAGTAGAAACAAATTTTTAAATATTTGGCTCCAGAGAGGAAAGATATATGTTGATAATACTTGGATAGCTAAATTACATTTTGACAGTATCTTATGAAACCAGTCTTTATCATTAAAAGAGGAATTCTATAGTTTTAAAAATTTAGTTATAACCATTTTCCTAATTCTGAACAGTTAACAATATTATATTGCAATATTATATTTTTGAAATATGTGTGATTCAGTTATTTAGTGAACCTACATAATATTTTTAACCTCATAGCATTTTCAATCATTAATATAAATTATAGGTATGAGTAATGGTTCAAGGGATAGACTAGTTAACAAATATTAAGGTGATTATTTTTTAGATAAAAAAGTAGCTGTATAACAGAGTAACTTTCATAAAGACTAAGACTTATACAAGGAAGAAGGGGGTGTTAACAAACCAGTTTCCAAAATATATGTTGTGTCAAAGGAGAAATGGCTTTTCAAGAGGCAATTTGTAATAGGCTTTTTCTGTTGTCAGTAATGATTTAGTATTGTTTGGATGTCCTGGAAGTGTCCAACATTGATTTCTTACCTTAGTTTTGAGTGTCACATCTGTTTTTGTGGTTATCATACCCAATGGCTAAGACTTTAATCATGATACTTATTTTGAGTTAGTCTGTAAGATAATTTTCCATTCCACATTCAATATTATTATCTTAATGTCTATAACTTTTCATTGTACTTCAAATTATATTCTCCTGTCCTTTCTCATCCATCCTCCTTGAGGTCATGGTCTGTCTCTGCTAGTGTAGCTCTAATTCTTTCCTGTTGCTTTCCAAATATTGGGTTTGTTTTATTTTAATTTAAAATTTGAGGGAAAAGGAATCCTTCAGTTTTAAATCATGCTTTATTGAGAGTATTTAAGCTCTTAAAGCAAATAAACTTAAATTCTCTATATATAAATTGTTGAGTCAGGAGTGGCAAGCACCAAAATCACCACAGTTAGAAATTTTAGTTTTGTATCTGTCAAGAACAATGATTCACTGTTACAACTATTAACTAATCTCTATGTTTAACCATATTCATCATTAAAAATTATTCTATGATAGAATATCAGAATTTTTAAGCAGTTTTAAGATTATATACTAACTCAAGTTCAGAAATAAAAGCATTAATTAATTGTGCAATGTGTCTTGTCTGAAAACTTAATTCCACTTTTTCTAGTAATATATAATCTACATTTCATATCCTATTAAACTGGACCATTTTTAAGTATATCTAGCCTTTCATCTTTCTCTGTCTCCTAAATTAATCATATTTTATTTCCCTAAAATTTATGTGTATGTAAGATATGTGATATGTGTGTGTTTGGAAATCTATTAAGATATTTATTTCTGTTTGCTATCCTGTTTTCTTTCCCTCCTCTTTCCCTTTATTCTTACTCTTTCAAAAATTGTGTAGGCTTGAGCCCTGGCTGAGGTGATTCAGTGGTTGAGTACCTGTGAAGCAAAAATTGTGTAGGCTTTATGCCTTTTGTGCTTCAAGATAAGAAACCAAAACCACGAATTCAAAAGAATATATGCACCCCTTTGTTCATTGCAGCACCATGTATAATTGCCAAGATTTGGAAGCAGCCTAAGTGCCCATCAGTAGATGAGTGGATAAAAAAAAGTGTAGTATATTTATACAATAGAATACTACTCAGTGGCAAAAAATAATGAAACAACTTTTTACAACAACTTTTTACAACAACATGGATGGGCCTGGAAAGAATTATGCTAAGTGAAATGGGTCAGTCAGAAAAACTCAAGTTCCATATGACTTAACTTCTATGTAGAATCTAATGAACAACATAAACTAACAAACTTTTTACAACAACATGGATGGGCCTGGAAAGAATTATGCTAAGTGAAATGGGTCAGTCAGAAAAACTCAAGTTCCATATGACTTAACTTCTATGTAGAATCTAATGAACAACATAAACTAACAAACAAAGTGGAAAAACACTGATGGATACGTAGAGCAGACTGACAGCTCTCACAAGGAAGAGGGTTAGGGGCTGGGTGAGAAGGGTGAAGGGATTAAGCAAAGAAGTAAAAAAGACTTTTTAAGTAAAAAAGACTCATGGACTCAGTATGGTGTCAATGACAACAGTATGGTGATTGCCAGAGGGAAGGGGACTAGGGGGATGCAGAAGAAAGTGAAGGGGTGATAAATGGTGACGGAAGGAGACTTGGGGGGGGGGGTAAATACACAATACAGTATGCAGATGATATATTATAGAATTGTATACCCGAAGCCTACATAATTTTATTAACCAGTGTCACCCCGATAAATTCAATAAAAAAGAGAATAATATTATTTAGGATTGAAGACATTGACTTTTCTTTCCTTACTTTTTGTTTTTAAGGCTTTGTATCTCTATGTGTTTGCAATGGAAGGAAGGAGATTAAGGCAAGCCCTGTGGGGAAAATCCTGAAAAAGAGGAAGAGCTCAGAGGTCTAGAGGGAAGAGGAAGGTCTGATATTTTGACATGGATAGTGATAGAGGCCTTACTATTTTGCTGAGCTCTACAGAGTTTAGGGCACCTAGGGCTGGGGTCAATAAAAATAGTGGCAAAATATCAGGGGAGCTTGTAACCCAGACACTGTGTTTCCCCACATGAAAGAGACCCATGCCCTGTATATGAGAAGGAACCAACTCAGTAGACCTCAACTAGCTTATGTACATCTTATAAGGATAATACAAGATAATACATCTTGTATTATCATTGCAACCCAGCAAGAACCACTGGGAATCAATTTATTTAGGAAACTCACTGAATACATTACCCACCTCAGTAATGACAGATTGAATTTTCTACCAGCCAAATAAAATGAAGGACAAGGAGTCACATCTAATTTCACTTAATTAAAAAAAAGTGAAGTTTTAACTACTACACTTACAATATTTTAGAAGGTTTGATAATGTAATATTTATAAGATAATTATTAGTCCTCTTTCCCTCATTTGTCACAAGCCAGCAAAGTTCTCCTCTTTCTGTATTATTTGCACTGAGACTGTTTCTCTGTTACGCCTTGTGCCTGCTGTCCCCTCAACCTGAATGATGTAGCAGATTCCTTGTTATTCAAGTCTGACTCAGTTAACAGACCACTTCCTCAGTGAGACAATGACTGAGAGCCAAATTTGTATTGTGTCTCCTATCCTAGGTGACTCTTTGTTATCTTTATAGCACTTACTCTAAATGAAATTTTGTTAATTTATTGATGTGCTTCTGTATTGTTTAAATCACTAGAAAGTAATTCCCATGAGCCCGGGGCTTTTCCTGGCTTTCCTACTTATGTAAGCCAGTCACACAGTTAGGCTTCCATAAATGTTTCTGAAGTGAATGAAAACTAGACTTCTTATCTCTTTGCATACTGGCAAACTTCATGGGTGTATTCATTTATAATTTTACCCTTCATGATTTTTTACTTCAGGTTATACAGTGTTTTAGATTCCATATCTCATGATAGGTTTCCACAATCGCTGAGTGTCCCCTGTTTTAACCTTATCACTATTGTAAGGTTTTGAACTAGTGCAAAGTCTTCTCATTTTTTTCTCATATTATTTATATGAAATGTGTCAAGATACTTAAAAATCTATATTTTTATTGTTGTTAATGAAGACAAAGTGAAGAACTGAGCAACACAAAGATAACAGAAGATTTATCAAGACTTTAAAAGAAACACCACACGTGCAATTTTCCAAGGCAGACTGTTATTTAAAAGAGTTAATGAACTAGAGGTATATGGTTCTGAGAAACAGATGCAATTAGGCAAGGTATTGATTTACCCATTAGAAGACAATTAATCATTTTTGTTGTAAGCAAAGTGAGAAACATTGGTTGTTAATCAAGAAATTTGTTTCACTCTTCAAATTTAGATCACAAGCTTAAACTAGATTTTTCCCCCTATTTAATAATACTATAGATATTTCTTTTAGTCTTAAAACCAGGATATATAGGTAACAAGGATTCTACAAATAATATAAAGAATAGTATAACAAAATAACTGTTAATATAAAATATAAAATACAAAAATATACAAAATATAAATTATGCACCATAAAAATCAACTTTGATAATAATTATTATTAATTTTGTTTATTATCCCAATAAATAAAAGATGATATGGCTTCTGTGAAATTTTCTCTAATTTCACAGCTGTTGTGATTTAAAACTTTCAAGAACCTCAACTTTTATTTGTAGATGGATTTTACTAAATCTCTCCCCTCTTCTCAGCATAGTAAAAAGTAGAGAAAAGATCAAGTCTTATTAAGTATTAGAACCATCAGATCTGTTGTGACAATAAATTTCCATTTATACCAAATACATACATAAAGGCACTTAGACACACAGAGAGGTTTGTATGTGCAATTAAAACAAAATAAAAAATCAACAATATTTGTCTTTACAACATGAGATACATTTTATTTAAGACAATATATTAAAAAGTGCTCAGGGATGACTCGAAATTGTGAAATCCTCTCTCAGACTGAAGAAAGGTTTTGTTGTGCTTGTGGCCCTGCGTGGATTTATATGGCACTAGGAGGTCATTGTTATTTTTCTTTCAGATAGAGAGATTGTGAAAGGGGTAAGGTTGATATTCTTCACAGATCCCCTTTCTGCTATCAGTACAAATCATGAGAGACTTTTTATCAAGATCAAGGAAAGGGCATCAGTAAATATTAGGACTGATGATATTTAATCATTTCAATATTTATTAATTCCAACTACTTACACTTTTTCAAAAATTACTTGGCTCATCTCAAGCACAATGAGAAAATGAAAGATGTTTCTTCAGGTTTAATATCTGGGGGCGGTTAGTAGGAGGCCTTCATCCTTTCTTGCCATTGGCTTACTTATTCCTAGGTGAGCTATCAGATGGCATTTTACAGCCACTTGGGTTTGCAATAGTTACTCTTTCATACTACAGTTACTGAAGCTAGCAAGGCTAATTCATAATAATTAAATCCTGTAATCCTACCCTTACCAAGACCAAGATAGATCATTTTTAGGCTATAATGGCAGAGAAATACTGTACATTGAGCAAAAGTGTAAATTATCCAAAACTGTATTATACCCACAGTGTATAGTTGAAGGGAAGAGTGAACCAGTATATCCTTGTGATTCTCCACAGAAAATGATCCAACTGATCTGAAGATTCTGTCCCCAAATCCTACCTCTATGGTAATTCTGTTCCTAAGCCTGTTACTGACTTCTGCCTATGAACTTAAACATCAGAAGAAGACTGCAAATGTTTCTAAAGCACTTATCTGCAAGGTGATTCATAAAGGTATCAGTGGAATATCCATGCAAAATTGTCTGGTTCCTCAAGCAGAATATTGACCTAAGTAGTCTAGATTTGCAGACGTAGTTCTTTAGAAGTTTATAATTATTCAAAGCCAGGAGACTTTTAGACTTTCAAATTTATGGCAAGTATTCCTTCAGGTAGTAATAGTGTTTTGCTAATATTAAGGAATCTTGAAAAGTCGTTATAACTTTAAATACACAGAATTTTAGAAATGGAGATACTTATATTAGAATCAGCCAAAAGCGTCCTAAAGTGTCTTTTATAATTAAAAAATATTTTTGAGGCATGATCCAATCTCATGTATAATAACAAGGTCATGTATGATACATAATTTTATCTCTTTAGTTCCTTTTATAGCTGAACAACCTTTGCCCTCTCCCCCATTTCTATTTTTATGTCATTTATTCTTCCAAGAGAGAAATCAAATTGTCATTTAGACCTTCCTATATTTTAGATTTGTGTATGTGTGTGTGTGTATAGAATTTTTCAACTTGTTCTTTTAGATTTTGGGTTACTAAACTATGACTTGTGTGCCAAATCAAGGCTGTGTCTTTTTTTTTTTTCTTATAGCATTTTAGCTAAGCATGAGTTTTATATTTTTTATTTATTTTTATTTTTTATTTTATTTCTTTATTTTTAGAGAGAGGGGAAGGGAAGGAGAAAGAGAGGGAGAGAAACATCAATGTGTGGTTGCTTCTCATATGGCCACCACTGGGGACCTGGCCCGAAACCCAGGCATGTGCCCTGACTGGGAATCGAACCGTGACCCTTTGGTTCACAGCCCGTGCTCAATCCACTGAGCTACTCCAGCCAGGGCCTATATTTTAAAAGTTATTTAAAAATAAATGAATAAATAAACAAGTCATATAATATGCAATATAAATTGCTTATGGCCCAGAAGCCTAAAATATTCACTACCTGCCCTTTGGGAAAAAACTCCACAGACCACTATTTGTACTATTAAATTCATGTAAGTCATTTTGACAAGAATAGTGTGTCAGTTTAATGACTCTGTATATGACATTACCTCAAATTGAAATTGTTCTACAATGATGCTATTTTTGAGAATGTGATTGAAATGAGTAACCACCAAGTAACTCCTTTCTAAAACTATGTTTCTCCTTTATAGCCAGCTTACAATGCAAGGGGTACCTTGCATGGGCACCTAGGGGAAAACTTATTTCCTTTCTTACACAGCTTGATTTTAGTGTCCACTGATTATTCTTGCCTTCATCAAGTATTCCATCAGGAGCTTTAAAATGTAATTTTCTAATTCTGTTATTTTTCCTGCTTTTACTGATGGCATTCTTCTGTAGCAAGAAATGTAACTCAGTTTCTCCATAAGAGATATGATGGTAAATAGTTTAGTCCCCTCTCCCTGTACTAATGTCTGCCTCTGACTCTTAATCCAGTACGTGTTTATTCTACCTTTTTGCTTTTGAGTTCACCTTGTTTTTCCTAAACATTCCAAATTATGTCATACCTAACAGTTCTAATAAGCATTACCTAATTAAAGTTTTGGCTTTTTAGATTAAAAAAAAGTTTTGGTGGTTGATTTGGATGGCTTGAAATTGTATCTATGAAAGTTTAAATTCATATATTTTTCTCTAATAAATTTTCTACAGTACAAATGGAGATTTCTAATCCTCTCTTTTTCTCTTATCAAAATTTCTTTACAGAATCTTTCACCAGAAAAGCATTGTATTTTGATGTCAGTGAGGTGCTACCCTGAAGAATTTTATGACATTGAAGAGGTCACTTAATGTCTATAAGTTCAGTGGCTAACACATTAGGTTAAAATACGTTGATAAACAGATCTAGATAAGGAGAACAATGAAATATGAAAAGAACCAGGTAGTTCTATTCTAGTTACCAATATTTCTTCTTTACTACATGACAAATCAAGCTAGATTTTCAAGTTGTGGTAAAAATCTTATTTTTCTTTCTGATTGAATCATAATCGATTTTCTTATTAAGTTTTCATACTAGATGACTTTAAAATGCTATTATGACTATTCAGTAGGAAAGGAGAATTAACTTGACATTAGTGACAATGGCTACTAATAATGAATAAACAAGGAGCAGAATTGAAGATAAATAAAAGACAAAACATTTGGGAGTCAAAGTAGAGATTTAAAATGCTGTTGGAGTAACTGTGTAACTGGGAAAAAGTAAATCCATGAACTAATTAGAAATAAGCCCCTTAGAAAACAATCTGGTTCCAGGGATCAATCAATGAGGAATGTGTATCTAAGGAGATACTAAATGGATCTCAGAACTAATACCTTAATACGTACAAATGTGAGGCCACAAAAAGTTACTAGGATTTTTCATTTTCTGCTAAAATAGTTCAAATTTATCTTATTCTGGATTGAAATAATTGAGTACTTTGGAAAGAACATGTGATAATCTACTATAGAAGAGAATGTCTGTATAAATATGATCCCCTTGGATCAGATAGTGGTGCTCATATAATAATGGACAATTTGGAATGTGAGACAAATACGGTTCTACCAAGAAGCTGCATTCATTATTATGAATGAAGCAAAAAAGTGGTTTCAACACTATTTTCCTCACTGCCCTCTTATGAAATCAAATATTCCAATATTGTTATGATTCCAAAAGGTTTTATAATGTGGAGACACCAATATGTTCATTGTGTGGGGATAAAAATGTAAACTTTACCACCTATCCTGATAGAACATTGCTAATGGGTATTTTAGTTCTGTTATAAACACCTGGACCTATTTCTATCCTCCAACTTTAACACTTGTATCCCTAACATGTAAGGATAATGAAAATCACAACCAATACAAATTTAGCTAGCAGAGCATTAGAAGATTTTATAGGCCAAATGATGCCTCCTACACCATGACAGTTATGTAATATATGAGATCAAAAACTCTAAAAGATTCATGAAGGAAGTTATCCTCTCCAAAATAAAATAATTCCTAAGCCCCTTTCCTGATATAATATACCATAAAACTATAACTACCTATATGTCTTACACTTTTTGATAGATATCATAAAGAAATCACCCAACCTTAATTTTTAAAATTCTGTGAAAAAGGATATGAGCTTGAATATAATTTACAAAATTAGTATTTTATTATAAATGATTAATTTATACTGCAATGCATCGAAATATCAGTTATCGCATATAATCTATGGAAATTTAATCCCCCCAAAAGTGGTGAAAAAGGCAATAGAAGAGGCAAAAATACAAAAAACTTATTGGTTATAGTTTAGATTATTGTCTGCTTAGAATATGCATACCAAATAAATAGCTATTAAAATTTACTTATAGTAATAATGGTCCTATTCTCAAGAAAATTATGTATATGTTTGTAGATTTGTGTGAAATATATGTATATATTTGTGTATATAGTTGTATATGTTTTACATACATGTAACCTACACATATGTGCATATATTTTATACATACTTTAGTTCATATTAAGATTGATAATGATACTAATCTTTTAAATATCAGTTGTAGTAATACTTGTGCTCAAATAAATTATATTTTAGATTTTTCACAATCTGAAAGTAGAGAAATCAATAAGTTTATAAGAATTCACAGAGATCTCTACTAATATTACTATATTTGTAAACTACAAAGAATGTTATGCTTTATACTTTCTATGTAATTTTTTCTAATATTTTTGTATTATGGGAATAATCAGTCTTTCTTTTTAAGTAATCTTTGTATCAGAAAATGTTTGGAGCCCTGGCTGGTGTAGCTCAGTGGATTGAGCACGGGCCTGTGAAACAAAGGGGCGCTGGTTCGATTCCCAGTCAGGGCACATGCCTGGGTTGCAGGCCAGGTCCCCAGTGGGGGACACATGAAAGGCAACCACACATAGATGTTTCTCTCCCACTCTTTCTCCTTCCCTTCCCCTATCTCTAAAAATAAATAAATAAAATATTTTTTTAAAAAAAGAAAATGTTTGGATACTCTAGGATGCCATTTTTGACAGTGAAGTCAATGCCCCAGCATCACAATTTAAAGACCCATGCTTGCTTTTATGGATTTGCCTTTGTGAAAACGAAATCTGTTGTGCATACTTCCTCATTAATTGGGAATAACAAGGGGTTGGATGAAGTTAGGTTGAGGTAATAAAATATTCTTATAATAAAAAGAAAACATTTTTTTTAAGCTGCATGATTTTAAATTTTGAAAAGACAACTTTGGGGATTTTCTTAGAGATTTGATAAAATATTTTTGACATTTCAGTATACAATTTTGTTTCTTTCTTTTTTAAAACTACATTTTTAAAGATTTTATTGATTTTATTGATTTTTAGAAAGAGGGGGAGGGAGGGAGAAAGACAGAGAGAGAAACATCAGTGTGTGGTTGCCTCTTACGTGGCCCCACTGGGGACCTGGCCTGCAACCGAGGCATGTGTCCTGACTGGGAATCGAACTAGCAACCCTTTGGTTAGCAGCCCATGCTCAATCACCTGAGCTACACCAGCCAGGGCCAATTTTGTTTCTTTCATGTGAATTTGTATTTATATAAGAGCAAAATTATTTATAAGAGGCCAGTTGTATTTAAAATGGGAAACTGTTGGGAAAAATGTTATTTTCAGAATAGTTATAAAAAACACTTTTTGACTATAAGTTATAAGTTCTGATTTTTTTTATTTTGTTGAATGAGTAATGATTGACATTAAATAAAATTTATCTTAGTCAGTTTTTAAATTTATATATTTTAATATAGATTCTTTTATTTGTATATTACTAATCTCTCTCTGTTACTGGACTTTTTCTGTGTTCAAGTATCTTTTATCTGGCACTTTAAGAAACTGCAGCCTTTCTTCTCCTTTTCCGTTCATTTCAGAACACTTTGGATGCGTGTGTGCATTGCCTGTCAATACTTGGTTACTTCTAGTTCATTCTTCAGCCACTCAGGTCTGGTGTCAGTGCCACTATTCCAGTTGTGTTCATATTCTCAAATACAGCAGACACTCCTCCAACTTCTTCCCAGAACTCACAGCAGAATTCAGCAGCATTGGTCACACTTTTCCTTCTTTAAACACTGTCATATACTGGTTTTCACAGCACCACATATTCCCAGTTTTCTTTCTCTGTTACCAATAAAAATTAATTTTTATACTACCTTGAATATTGAAATTCATCAAAGTTCTCTCCTAGAATCTCTTATCTTTACTTTTGTATTGCCTTATTACTCTAGTCTTACTTTGTTCCCTTGAGACACAGATGCCGTATCAGTCCACACAGGGACACACCATATCTAGCTATGTTTCCATCAATAGTGGATCAACTATTTAATTTCCACTTTTCAGAAGATAAATGCATCCCATTATTAGTTTATTTGTTTATGTGATTATAATATCTTTTTTACAGTGGAGACCATTTTCCACGATAGTATTCTTACTCTTAGATTGTAAGAAGATTCTTTTTGAAATCATTTTGTATTTGCCTCAGCAAGGCACAATAGAAATTCCAGGAAAATTTTTGTATGTGTTTCTCAGTTTTCAGTCCCTAAATTTATACTATATTCACGGGTTGTAAAACAGGCATGGGATTCCTCTGAAGAAAGGAATCCTTCTACTCTTATATAATTTCCTCATGCTTACCTGAGCTAGGGTGGGCTGAAGCTTCAGGACTACTCCACAGGGGACATACTAGCCATTCGTGACTTCTATCTTATGGGAGAACATTCAGTTCCAACTCAAAACATCAGCTTATTTTCAGCTCCACTGCTAAATAAGTGATGCAATTTTAGGCAAGCCTCCTCAAATAACATCTTTCATTTATCCATAATAGCTATGTTTGGAAGGTCAATATATATGTCACGGATACTCTTTTTTAAATGAAAAAGCCTGATACATGTAAGATGTTAGTATCATTGTGATAAAATAACACAGGAGAGTAAAGCAGAAAATACATCTTCCAATCTGCCATCCTTTTCATAGGCCTATGACCATGTATTTATGAAATAAGTAATTGGTTGCAATGCAAAGATCATCTTTAATTTCAATTTTTATATCAGTTTACTTTCGTATGACACAATTAAACTAAAAATATATTTAGTTATATGTCAACATATGTACCTTTTTTTCTTTTTGTAACAACCTCTAATTGTAAGGTAGAGAAAAGAACTTTTCCTTACATAATTACATCTACCTATTCAATGAGTATAATATATTTATAAGAATCCAGTTATCATTGTTACACTAAATCAATGTTGTTGAAGACAAATTACACCTATTTGTTGATGTCTTTTTGTGCAGTGAATTAGCACTTTCAGAAAGAGAACGGACAACAGAATGGATTATACAGCACATTCACAAATAAGCATCCATGCGGGGCATGCATTTAGTGCATAGTGTCTTTTCAAATCATGTTCAGTAGTATTTGAAATGTAAAATAAATGAAAATGGGGCTTCAAAACAAGAAATAGAAACTTAAGAATATTGGGAAGATTTGTTTCACAAATGATTGTTGCTAGGAATACTTTTATTGTTACATTATATTCAGGAAGCTTTGAATTGCTGTAATAGTTTAGAGCAGGTAAGTAGAACCACCTAATATTCTTTTATAAATTACCACAAAAGAACTAAAACAACTCTGCTATCCCTGGGGATTTTTTACCCTTTATACTTAACATTCAGATTTAATCATTTGTCATTCACCTGCCTGGAGACCAACCCAGTGTAACACTAAAAGAATAAAGAGAAATTTGTATTTTGCCAGGAACCTTGAACAGCTGGCTAAAATAGTATCAGACTGAAGTGTATACATCTTCATCATTTCAAAATTTCTAATTAATGATGGTGGTTTATGTAAATACTTAACATATATTGCCTAATTTTAAAAACATCTTTGCACAAATAGCACTAGGTGGAAATTAAAAGTTGAAAATAAGTAACTTATTTTGATTGTATTAATTTATTTTTGTTTTATATTTTCAAAGTTGAGAATTATTAATAGGTAAACTTAATTCCTACTTTGGAGTCCATATGTCAAATCATCTTACTAATCATCAGATAAATTGTAAAATAGTTTAGGGGGCATTTTCTAGATCCAGATATATTTGTAAATGCATTATGTCATTGAAAAAATATTCCTCACTAAAAAAGTTTTAGGAATTGCTGATATAAATGAAGTTACAGGAGTTCTAGCCAAGATAGAAGCACGGGTATTAGATATGCTTCACTTCTTTGCACAAGCAAAAGAAGGAAAACAACCAATTAAAAAAAAATCAGACCTGCCAGAAAATCAAACTGTACGGAAGTACAACAGCCAAGGATTTAAAGAAGAAACATTCTTTCAGACTGGTAGAAGGGTCAGAGATGTGAGAAGCTGAGGCAGAGAGGACAAGTGGCAAGGAGGCAGCTGGAGGATCAGGTGGTCCCATATTTGCATGTGGATAAGCCAGAATGAACAACTGGAAGCTAGACAAACCACACAGCCCAGGGGTCCAGTGAGGGGAAATAAAGCCTTAAAACCTTTGGCTGTAAAATCCTATGGGGTTTGCAGTGGTGGGAGAAACTCCTAGTCTCACAGGAAAGTCCATTGGAGAGGCCCACAGGATCCTAGAATGCACACAAACCCACCCACTCAGGAAACAGCACCCGAAAGGGCACAGTCTGCTTGTGGGTAGCAGGGGAAATGACAGAAAGAGGGGCCAGAGCTGAGCAAGCCAAGTTGTTTCCTCTCTGACCCCTCCCCCACATACAGCTCCACAACCTAGAGGTATTCCACCCGGGAGAATACCTAAGGCTCCACCCCTTACTTCGTAACAGGTGCACTGCCAAGACAAAGTAATATGGCCCAAATGAAAACAGATCAAAATTCCAGAAAGAGGCCCTGGCTGGAATAGCTCAGTGGATTGAGCACGGGCCTGTGAACCAAACAATCATGATTCAATTCCCAGTCAGGGCACATGCCTGGGTTGCAGGCCAGTTCCCAGCAGGGGACACATGAGAGGCAACCATACATTGATATTTCTCTCCCTCTCTCCTTCCCTTCCCCTCCAAAGAAAAATAAAATAAAGTCTTTTTAAAAATTCCAGAAAGAGGACTAAGCAATGAAGAGATAGTTAGCATATCAGATGCAGAGTTCAAAACACTAGTAATCAGAATGCTCACATAAATGGTTGAGTATGATTGCAAAATAAAGGAAAAATGAAGGCTATATAAAATGAAATAAAGGAAAATATACAGGGAGTCAACAGTGAAGGGAAGGAATCCAGAACTCAAATAAACAATTTGAAACAAAAGGAAGAAATAAACATTCAACTGGAACAGCATGAAGAAATAAGAATTCCAAAAAATGAGGAGACATTAAGGAAAAAATGAGGAGAGGTTAAAAATGAGATGATTAGTAAATATTCCAACATCTGAATCATAGGGGTACCAGAAGGAGAAGAATAGCAAGAAATTGAAAAATTATTTGAAAAAATAACGAAGGAAAATTTCCTCAATTTGGTGGAGGAAATAGACATGCAAGTCCAGGATGCTCAGAGAGTCCCAAAGAAATTGGATCCAAGAAGAAACACACCAAGACACACCAAAATTAAATTACGCAAGATTAAAGATTGTTGGGAACAGCTCTGCCTGGATTCAGGAGTTGTAACTGCCCCCTGTGGCTAAGGCTGATTGAGCGACCTCCAGACTTGTGAGCCACTGAGGAAACAAAGCTTATCTCCCTGGCAAGAGCACTGCTTCTGCCATCTCTGGCCCCCAATACTTGGTTGGTTAGTCCATGAGGGTACAACCCCTCAGAGGAGAGGAAACCCAAGCCAGACATGATCATGTGGGTGGCCATCAAGGAAGGACCCAGGGGTGCTGCTGGAAAGTGGGGGCAAAAGACACTCATTCCCCCCCCCCAGGCAAAAGACCCTCATTCCCCCCACCAAAGACAAGGAGAGAATCTTAAAAACAGCAAGAGGAAAGGAGATAGTTACTCACAAAGAAGTTCCCATAAGACTATCAGACTATGGGAAAAATCCCATAAGAAGAATTTTTCACAAAACCTTGCAGGCAAAAAGGAGCTGGAAAGAAGTATTCAAACTCATGAAAGGCAAGGGCCTACATCCAAGATTATTCTATCCAGCAAAGCTATCATTTAGAATGGAAGGGCAGATAAAGCGCTTCCGAGATAAGGTCAAGTTAAAGAAGTTCATCATCACCAAGCCCTTATTATTAGAAATGTTAAAGGGACTTATCTAAGAAAAAGAAGATTAAAACTATGAGCAGTAAAATGACAACAAACTCACAAGTATCCACAACTGAATCTAAAATGCAAAATCAAAAACTAAGCAAACAACTATAATAGAATCATAGACATGGAGAACACATGGAAGGTTATCAGTGGGGAGGGAGAGAGGAAGAATGGAGGCAAAAGGTACAGGGAATAAGAAGTGTAAATGGTAGGTACAAAATAGACAGGGGGAGATTAAGAACAGTATAGGAAACAGAGAAGCCAAACAACTTGTATGTACAACCATGGACATGACTGAAGGGGTTGGGGCATGCTGGAAGGAGGGGGATTCAGGGTGGTGGGGGATAAAGGGGAGAAAATGATGGGACAACTCCAACACCATAATCAATAAAATATACTTAAAATAAAAATAAAAATAAATTGAGTTAGAGATATGTTGCATAATTTATTAGAGCTTTTAATAAAACAATTTTCTTAATAAAGCTCCAATAAAAGTGTATAGGATACATGTTTGTCTTTCTCTTATTTCAAATTAAATGCCTAAAAGCTTTCTAACAGTTTTTGTTGTTTTAAATTTCTGTAGGCCAGTTTATATGAAAGGGAAAAGCATTTTATAAAACTTGTATTCATAGTCTATTAAGACTCTCAGGAAACCATATAATTATATATAGATCCTTGAAGATTATATGAATCACCCCTTCTTAATTATATCTTATGGAAAACTTAGTTAACTTCTTTAACTCAGCTTCTTTTTATTTTTTAGAAGATTTTATTTTTAGAGAAAGGTAAGGGAGGAATAGAGAGATGGAGAGAAACACTGGTTCGAGAGAGAAACATTGCTCAGTTGCTTCTAGCACTTGCCCAAACTGGGGACCAAACCTACAACCCAAGTATGTGCCTTGAGTGGGAATCGAACCAGTGACATTTTGCTATGTGGAACCACACCCAATGAACTGAGCCACATCAGTCAGGTCTAACTCTGCTTCTTTTTAAAGAAAATGGAGATATAATTATATCTCTGTTTTGGGATTTCAGTGGATTTTCAATTATATAATTCATATAATAAAGAGTAAAGTTTGGCTCATATTAAATTACTGTTAACGTGGAGTCATGAATTTTGATTGCATTGATGATGCCTCTACCACATCAGTTCATTGCTATGGGTTTTTAGGTTGGATTTCTATTTACTCTCATCTCTTGAAATATCTGCATTTCCCAAAGGACTTTTGATACCTTCCAATACCTGCCTCCACCCTGGAAAATTAGTCCTTCTCTTACTTGAGCCATTTCTCACCACTTGACTCCAAATGTACAGTTTGACATGCTATATCAAGATTGCAACCTCCACTACAAGTTGATATACAAGTGTTATATATTTTTCAATATTAAAGCAGTTGCTATTTATTAACTGGAAAGATTACAAAAATAACCATGGTAGATACCTTAGTTCATACTTCTAAAAACCTGTTGGCCTGGTTTCCCCTGTTCCCAGCATCTCCACCTTCTATAAAATGGGTGGTCTTTTTCTTCATTCCATCTTGTGGAGAAGATAATTTGAAAGGCCGCAGGAAGTTGTTTGCTTCTTTAAAGTGTTTTCCAATAGTATAGATCTCATTAATCAGACCCTTCATATAGATGATGACATATTTACCAAGAGGACGAGCAATCAGTGTGTTATCTGTCAGGGCTGTTCGTTTTTTTGTTGATTTTGCCATAACCATTCTTGTAGATCAATGCATTTACTAACTTCAGGTTTGGCTTCTCACCTGAAAATGTATGGTTCCACAATCCTCAGCATGTTAATCAAAGCCTTGTTGAGCTTAACGAAGGTGCCATTGATCTCGTGAAGGCAAAGAAGCTGCAGCACCTTTAGACCTTCCCACTCACACCATTGATACTGCTGATTCTGACAACAAATGCCAATTTGGGTTCCACAGGTACACAGAAGTTGCCACCTTTTCTTGCCATCTTAGCCATTCGACTGTGTTCTGTACTTCTATCTATATTCCTTGTGATAGTGCTTAGCTTTTTCATAGATAAGCTTCCTCCTTGCCTTTGGAAGCATCTTTCTGCAAACTTCTTTCTCAGGCACTTGATCTTCAGCTCTGTGAAATTTCTTCGTATTTTCTTAAGGGTTTAAGGTACAGCGGGAACCTTCTTCTCATTTTGTTTTGCAACCTCCCTGCCATGGTTCCAGTTGGAAAAGAGCACCAGGGTTATTTTAAGTAACTATAGTCTCCATACATGGTTAGGATCTGTTCACACAGAATGTGTGTGCACTTGCATGTGTGCACACATATTTATTTTCAAATAAATAATTTCCACAAGTAATAATAGCAGCCTCTTAAACTTCTTTTTGAATTGGAAAAACAATTAAAAGTAAAACTTCTAAAACTAATCTACTTTCAAAGATGTAGGTTAGGGTAGTTATAAATGAATTATTAAGATGAAGGAAGTCACAACCTAAAGTGCAACATGTAACTGGGCTGACTTAATCTACAGAAGTTAAGAGGCTGAGAATTTGGAGTTACTAGGCATTGCAAAGTAGAACGACAAGATAAAGGATAGAAAACAAGCAAGTGATTTAAAAGTATATACCTGGTGTAATCCCATTTGTTTATTTTTTTCCTTTGCCTGAGAAGACATATCAGGAAAAAATATTGCTATGAGCAATGTCAGATATTTTACTGCCCACGTTTTCTTCCAGAAATTTTATGGTTTTGGGTCTAACATTTAAATCTTTAATTCATTTTGAATTTATTCTTGTGTGTGACACATGAAGGTGATATAGTTTCTTTTTTTCTGCACATATTTGTTTAACTTTTCCAAAAACCATTTACTGAATAAACAATCTTTAGCCCATTATATTTGTTTACTTCTTCTGTCAAATATTAATTGATGATACAAGTGTGGGTTTATTTCTGGGCTCTCTATTCTCTTCTGTTGACCTATGTGTCTGTTTTTATGCCAGTACAATGCTGATTTGATTAGTGTAGTTTGACATTAGGTAGTATGGTTTCTCCAATTTTGTTTTTCTTTCTTAAGATTGCTGTTACTGTTTGGGGCCTTTTGTGGTTCCATATAAATTCTTGAAATATTCAGTCTAGTTCTCTGAAATATGTCATTGGTATTTTATAGGAATTGCATTGAATCTATAGGTTGCTTTGGGTAGTATGGACATCTTAATGATGCTATTTCTTCCTATCCATGAACAGAGAGAGTATATGCTTCCATTTACTTTTATATTCTTCAGTTGCTTTCTTCAGTGTCTTAGAACTTTCCACATACAGGTCTTTTACATCCTTGGTGAGATTTATTTCTAGTTAAGTAAGAAGTGTTTGAACAGCAAAGGAAACCATCAACAAAGTAAAAAAAACCACAGAATAGGAGAACATAATTGCTGATACATCTGATAAGGGGTTAATATCCAAAATTTATAAAAGAAGTTATAAAACTCAACACCAAAAAATCATAAAATGTGGGCAAAGGGCCTGAATGAACACTTCTCCAAAGAGAACATACAGATGACCAATTGACATATGAAAAAATGCTCAGTGTTGTGAATCAGAGAACTGCAAATTAAACTATAATGAGATATTACCTCTCACAGGTCAGAATGGCCATCATCAATAAATCAACAAACAAGTGCTGGCAAGGGTGTGGGAAAAAGGGGAACACTTTTGCACTGTTGATGGGAAAGGAGATTGGTGCAGCCATTATGGAAGCAGTATGGAGACACTTCAAAAAATTAAAAATGGATCTGCCTTATAATCCAGTGATTTCACTTCTGGGAATTTATCTGAAGAAACCCAAAACACTAAATTGAGAGAACATAAGCACCTCTATGTGCATTGTAGAATTATTTACAAATGCCAATATGAAAGTAGCCCAAGTGTCCTTCTGTCGATGAGTGGATAAAACAATTATGGGTCATTTACACAATGGAATAGTACTTGGCCATAAAAACAGAGAGAAAAAGAAAATTTTACTGTTTGCAGCAGAATGGATGGACCTGGAGAACATTATGCTAAGTGAAATAAGCCAGTCAGAAAAAGTCAAATATCATATGATTTCATTCATGTGTTGAGTCTAAGGAACCAACTGAATGAACTAACAAGCAAAATAGAGACAGACTCATAAATAGAGCACAGGCTGAGAGATCTGTGGGGGTAGGTATTAGTAGGTGGAGGGATTGAGCAAAAAGGAAAAAGAACTCATGGATGTGGACATCACTGTGGTGATTGGGGGTTATATAGGGAGTAAATAGTAATGGAAATATGCAATAAAAATAAATGAAAAAAATCTACACTTGGAAGAGTTAATGTGAACTCTGCTCCCCTTGCACACATGTAAATGGTACAATAAAAGGATTATGCTGAGCCCTGGCCAGTATGGCTCAGTTGGCTGAAGTATTGTCCTGTAAACCAAAGGCTGTGGGTTTGATTCCCTGACAGAGCACATGCCTAGCTACAGGTTCAGGTTCAGTCCCTGGTCAGGGTATGTATGAGACACAAGGGATCAATATTTCTCCCTTAGGTAGATCTTTATTTCCCTCTCTCTCCCTCCCTTCCTCTTTCTCTAAGATCAGTAAGCATGTCCTGGGGTGAGGATTAAAACAAACAAACAAACAAACATGATTGTTAGACAAGTCTACTAAGATGAACCATATGCTATGAGAAAAAACATATCTAGCTGTGCACTGCTGGAAATCATTTAGAATTGGATTTCCAGGGAGTCGTACTACATTGTGGGGAACACTTTACCCAATTAAGAAAATAATGTAAGCAACTGTGAACTATACTGTGAAGTTTTCCTTTAAAAATAACAACAAGAAAACACCACCACCAACACACACACATATACATTATTTGAAGAAATAAAGCTCTGAAAGAAAATGCCTCAACATTTCTCCTGACAAGTCTTACAAACATGAAGACCCTGTAAACAGATTTACACGATCAATCACTGAGTAGCTCATTATTGAATTTTGATTATGTGTTTTTCACTATTTATTTAGTGCTTAGAATACTTACAAACCATTGCAAGTGTGTATCCAACCTTTACCAAACTCCCATGCTTGGGCCACTGTAGGTCAGTGAGACACTTCTGATTAAATCTGCCTTGTTGTCACATAGGCCAGCAGTCCCCAATCTTTTTGGCATCAGGGACTGGTTTTGTAGAAGACAATTTTTCTACAGACTGGGAGGGTGGTGGTTTCAGTGTGACTCGAGCATACTATATTTATTGTGCACTTTATTTCTATTATCATTACCTTGTAACATATAATGAAACAATTATATATGATTAATACATAGTCATACATATTAATATGATTAATGTGCAGCCAGGTTCCTAATAGGCCATGGACCAGTACCAGTCTGTGGCCCCAGTGTTGGGGACCCCTGATGTGGGCTACTGCAAATTGATAGTTAAGTTGCTCGCCATCATTATCTCACAAGGTAGGAATATGTTCTAGTGCATATCAGTTTTTAAATACAGTTTCCCCATGAAAATCTAACCAGCAATGAGTTACATCTTCATTATGGATGAAAAGGTAAAATGTGGATGGAAGTTTTATTTTCAGAACAGTTGGATTCCCTATTTTTAAATATTATGTAATTTGAAACCTCATGACTATATCATTTAAATTGAATTTTATAATTTGACTTCATTGAAACTCACTTTTAACCTTTTTTTTTCCAACTGCAATAAATTCTAGCTTATTTATATAGGAGTGTACCTGTTAGATATTTGGGGTGTTTTGTTTAAGCTTTCCCTTCAACTATACTAATAGCTTCATACCTGCAGCAAATTGTTAATGAATATGGCAACAAAATGTCATAACAATAAAATTGATATGTATATGATAATGGTTTGAAGTCTATCTTTTTTCTAAGTTACAATAATGTAATTGCTGCTTGAGTCAGCTTTAACTTAAAAAGGGAAATTTACTTTGTATGTGAGGAATTTGTATTTTAATTTATCATAATCAAGGAGAAAACAAAACCAAACTCATACTCATATTTTCTCTTTCTGTGTTTACCTCCCTAAATCTTGGTCATCACGTTCCTTTCCAAAAAATGAATAAGCTTATTTATTACAGCTTTCTCAGCCCATGGTATATTCTTTCATGAATAGAAAATATTCAGTATTTTTGAATTGTGGAGGGAAGAAAGAAAAGCAGATAGGAAGAAATTCAAATCTTCAGAATTTATGTCTGTGAGAAATATTATTATTTTAAAAATAAAGTATTTGTCATTAAAGAGATGATATAATTGATATAATTAGAGGTTTTGTGTTTCAATTATCTTTATGTCTATTTTACCATTCTAGCATAGTACTTTGTGTGTAAAGGACACTCCATTTTTGTAATTGACTAATGTTTTGTTCATTATAGTCATTAGTTCAAGGTTGTGATTTTTGGATAGTAAGAACATTAAAATGACCTTTTAAAATGTATCATTAATGACCTTATTGTGGTAATTATTTTAAATTATATATGTATATCCAATGATCACATTGTGCCTCTTAATATTACACAATAATATACGCTGACTCTATCACAATAAAGCTGGAAAAGATTAGAAATGTAAAAATGTATTGCTGTGCTTTGACCTGTGTGGTTCAGTTGATTGGGAGTCATCCCACAAAGTGAAAGGTCGACAGTTCGATTCCCAGTCAGGGCACATGCCTGGGTTGTGTGTTGGAGAAGGAACGAGTTGGTGTTTCGCTCTCACATTGATTTTACTCTCGCTTTCTTTCTCTATCCCTTCCCCTCTCTCTAAAAATAAATAAAATCTTAAAACATGTATTGTTAAAGTTATTTCTTGCATTGAACATGAATGTTGAAATTGCTTTATATTTAAATGAGGCCAGTTTAACTTCGGTATCCTTTCAAATATTGAATCTTCAATAACCTTGAAGTTTATTTTGACATGTATCATGCTTTTGGTTGAAAATAATATAATGCCTAGCAAATATGTTTAAACAATTAACAAAATATATTGATCCACCAATTGTAAAAATCCAGAATTTGAGTATATCTCCAAAATTGCTCTATTAGGGCTCTGACTCTAATTATCTGCAGTTTTGTTGGTTATCCCTTTTCTGGGGACTTACATTGACTTCAGGCTGCCTTCTTGCAGGTAGGATAACATCAGTGTTAGTGTCAGGAGTATTATCGGCACACGAAGTTTTCAAGCATGGGATCAGGAAAGACTACACATACCCACAACTTGCCAGCAAAAGCCAAAAGTACACTCTCATTGGACTGAGTGGGGTCACATACCCACTGAGGACAATCACGGTGATGAACTGCCTGTACTGACTAGATGAATATCATTTTTCATTTTATGCTGGAATTAGGTGTGGTAACTGTCTGTCCCAAAATACATGGATACTAAGCAGAAATTCTTGTTCTGGGGAAAAGTCAAATAGGAATTGATGCAGAAGGCACAAAATGTGTAGACAACATGCTCACAAATTTCTTCCTTTCATGTTTTAAATATTTCTGTATTTTAAATCTTTCAATATTTTTAATGTTTCCATACATTGAATTTTTTCATATAGTTAAAAACTTCCAAATCATGCATAAATGAAGGAAGCACAATAAACAAAAGCAATCTTTCAAAATAATGAAATATGAATCACTATATGGGCTATGTAGAGATAATATAATCAAGAACACATTGTTCTTATACTGATTCAAAAAACTGAAAAATGATCTGATTGCAAGAATAAATAAACAAACAAACACTATAATGACTAGTATTCAAATACATTCTACTTTTCTGGGAGGGTGGTAAATTTTTGAGAATATTCCAATTAGTTGTTTACCCTATTACACCCATGTGTGTGTGTGTGTGTGTGTGTGTGTGTGTGTGTGTATGTATTTTGAGTTCAACACACACACGTGTGTGTAAAGAGTATGAAATACTTCTAGGGAGATTACAATTTATTGCTGTGTGGTTTTAGGAACATGTTTTACTATTTGAATTCAACATATATTTATACATGTATGAGAAAAATGCATTATAGATAATACAGGCACATCAAACTATTACATGAAGATGTTCTAAAGTAGTGTTTATAAGCAAAGCTCCAGAGTGCTACTTCTTGGAATAGAAATTCAGTTTCACTAGTTATTATTTGTATGACTTTGTCTAAGTTTTCCAGTTTGTTTACCTATATAATGAACATGTTCATGACACCTTTCTCACATGGGTGTTATAAAGAACAATTAAGATAACTCATATGTGCACAAAATATTATTTTGTGTAAGTTAATTGTTTAAAAAAGTTATCCAATATGATTATTAATTTATCACCCCAACGATGATATAGAAAAACTGACTCTCCTTCTAAACAATTCACATCCAGATTTATTTTGAATTTTCTGGGTTTAATCTTGTGAGAAAATGAAATAAAGAGAAGTATCAAACTAGATATAAATAATATACTACCTCTCATATTTTCCTTCTGAAATTATATTTTACAAAACATATTTTAAATTATTTTTCTCAGTAATGGGTGTTTGATGAATTTTTGGCAGTATTTTGCTCTTGTGTGGCACCTACATGTCTTAAGTTTTGCCTGTTATTTAACTGACTTGGCAGAAAGCAACCTTGCATCTCCTTAGAGTCCTGGAGAGCAAAGCCTCTCCTCTGGCACACCCCCATCATGCCTTCCATCAACAAGAGCTAGACAAAAGCATTTCTCCAAGGCTGCACTCTTTTTAAAAGAACATATAGAGCATTGTGTGTGAGCATAAGACAAAAATATATTCTTCCAAATCGCTGCTTTCCACCTGTCAAACTGCTGACAGAAAGAAATTTCACAGAGAATTTAAAATGGGCTGCTTTCTTAAACCAGAGATTGAGTTTTGTTTTATGTTATTTTAAATCAGATGCTCCTAAGGCTGAACACCATCTAGAGTCAACCTTTAATTAATATTTTAAAACATTTTCTGTTTCTTGAGAGATGGTAAACGTGTGTTCACTTTGTTACTTTTAAAATGTAAATATACTGTTATTATGTGTGGGAGATCCACCACACGTTAAATAGATGCACACATGTGCCCACACACACATATGAATTTGTGTGTATCGAACTTCCATTCCCACTTACTGGAAGCCCCTACCTTCTTTCAATTTCTTAAAAGGTCATTAAGCTTCGCAAGCTGTATGTGGGTGCTAGAATTTACTAAAAGCATGAGATTAATTTTACAAATCTAATATTAAATATCAACCAATTAATTGAAACATATGTAATCACCAATTTTGTAGGTCAAAATATTGTCTAATACCTGCAATTTTGTGTGGTTCATCCTAATATTGAGGTAATATATTGGTAAAAGTCTCTTAATAACAACAGATTCTAGGCATGTTCCAAGAGCTTCCCTTTTAATGCCTCTCATATTTCTCCTTTAATACCACTTTCTAGGCTCCTCCTCTCCACTTCCTCAACCTCTAGGTTTCCATGAACCCGTGAGTATATGGCATTCCTGCTGTTGTCTTTTAAATATGTTTTTCAGTTACATTTTACATTTAAAATCATTCTGTATTAGTTTCTTTCATTCACAATTATTCTGTATTAGATGTACAGCAGAGTTATTAAAAAATCATGTACTTTGCAGAGTGGTCTCCCCAATGGTTCAAGTACTCACTTGGCCCCATATATGGTTTTCATGGTATTATTGACTATGTTCCCCAAGCTGTAATCTACATCTCTGTGACTGTTGTGTATCTACCAGTCTGTCCTGCTTAATCCCTTCAGCTTTTTCACCAGCAGCCCCAACTCCCCTCCTTTCTGACAGCTGATAGTTTGTTCTGTGTTTCTGTAAGTCTGTTTCTATTTTGTTTGTTTATTTTGTTCAGTTTCCACATACAGGTGAAATCAAATGGTATTTGTCTTTCTCTGTGTGTTACTTTGGAGCACTTTTGATCAATTTTATTCTCTATCTTCATGCAGGGCATAGGGAGACTCCATATAGGGAGGTGTACAGATGTATAGAGGGAAGACACAACTTTTAATAATTTATAGCAGAAGTGGTCCTTCAAAGTGATTTGATCTAATCAAAATAAATAGTATCTTTCTATCCACAAATATATTATGTATGTAATATAATGTATATATTCTCTCCATACTGCTTGAATCATATCTTTAATCCCTCTAGTATAAAACATATGAGGAGCACAGTTTTGTCCAAGATTATTATGGTTTTATGGCTCTTCACTGAAATATACCCTCTGCTTAAATTTTTTTGGGCGGGAGCAGCAATGGGGTAAGAAGATCATCCATGAATCAAAAGGGCTAGACAAAAGAAATAAGTATGTAAACAAACAAACGACAGAACCTGGTAGCTAATCACAGTATTATTTGTTATGATCCTGTGGGAAAATGAAGAATTTATTGATGCAAGAAATGTTTCTTACAGTTGGAGTAGGTTTTTAAAAGAGAGCCCTTTTTATTGCTTCATATAATTACAAATTCTTTTGGTATCCTGGCTTGTTATAAAATAAGCCTTACCACTTATTAACATTGACCAGTATGGGTTCAGCGAGTACTGACTTGTGTTTCACTAACTAATATTAATATCATAGCTGTTTTCAGAATATAAAAAGAGACAAATTTCTAGTGGTAACTTGAAAATACCTGAAGAGAGGTTACAAGGTGAAGAACTTGATCAGTCAGAATTTGCCAAGGAATGGGATAGGGGAAAGGTGAGTGAGGATAGATATATATATTCATTATGGTGTAGATAAACAGTATGGTAAGGAAAAGAGGATTTTAAATGGAGAGCAACATTCCCATAAAGGGACCACACTGAAGAAAGTAGGTGAGAAATTGGAGATTTTTTTTCTGTTGTTATGAGTCAGAAGCTTTAGGAAGAGGAAATGTATCTAAAGATCATTTGTTTGAAATTTTTGTTTGATGTATTATATAAATCTCCTTTATGTTTCCCAATGAGGATATATATATATATATATCCTCATTGTGTGTGTGTGTATATATGTATGTCTCCTCATTGTGTATATATATATATATATATATGTGTGTGTGTGTGTGTGTGTGTGTGTATATATATATATATACACACACAATTTTTCCTTTAATGCCCCCCAGAGTCCAATTTGAATATTAAATATTTGTTTATTTTATTAAAAATTGAGAGATAGAAACTTGTTTCAAGATAGTCCAGCTGGATTTGGGTTATATGAAGAGATATATGTTTCATTTCATATTTGAAGAGAGCTCACTTTGTTTCTATGAGCATTTGGGTAGATTTTCATTTATTTGAATATACTATGTGCTTAGTCTAGAAAACAAGCTCAAGGCCTTTATGGCATGCCATAGTAAAATTTTAAAACACATAAGTTATGTGAATTACCTACTAGAATAATGCTGCTAAAATAAAAAACAAGTTAAGATATATTTAAATAAAGGCTAACAGAAACAAAAAGAGAGAATACATATACCATATTTTCAGACTATAAGATGCACTTTCCCTTCCTTCAAACTTGGGAGGAATAATGTTTGTTAATGCTTCTGTTGAGTTCTTTTACATTTATGTTGGCAAAATATTATATTATTTATGTTATTAAATATTTTACCACATGTTTTGCTTCAAAAATTTTCCCCCTAAAACCTAGGTATGTCTTATTGTCCAAAAAATATGGCAAGTATTCAGAACATAAAAAAATACTGAGATGAACTTGTATATTTGTTAATGTCTACATTATGACAAAATCATAGTTAAACATGAGTGGAAGGTGGATAGATAATTATTCATATATTTAGAGCAAAATAGGCAGCCTAATGTGTTGCTAAGCACAGAATATGGGAGGAAAATACAGAGAATAAATAAGATTTTTTTTGTTTGTTTAGGGGAAATGATTTGATGTTAACTCAATAACATGAGCTATGGAATAGAATAAAAATTGTTCTGCCTGGTAATTTTTTTAAGGGAAAAAAGAGTATAGCTTTTTTATCTTCATTAGTTGAATTGAAAGTATGTCTAGTAAAATTAGATGTAGATATATGCAAATGTTACACTTAGAGCATGCTAATTGGCTCTTTGAGCACATAAATGTCTCTTTTGAAATGCATTGCAAGTTGGTAATAAGCTTTTAAATCCATAATGGATGACCACTGCATCATTGCCCACTTAGAAGTAAAGGAGGGCAATTACAGATGTTCACAAACATTAAATACAGTACAAAATATTTTTGCTATTATTGAAGATGCCTTTATCTGCACTTCATCCCTTGAACTCTGCAATTCTACAATTTTATCTATCATTAATCAAAACTCATGAGCTGTTACATTATAAAGTTTTTTTTTTCAATTTATGTTAAAATATACTGCCTTTTGTGTCCTTGCTTTTCCTTGGAGCCATAGAAAGAAGTCCAGCCTCTTTCCCACGAAAGCTGTTCAAAGGTTGAAGTATGTTATGAACTTCAATAATTTGTTCTACAATCTTTTGTCTCCATTTCAAGTATTAATTCCTCATGTAATATTATAACCATAAAAGGTAATTTCTAAATGTTCCTTTTACCTTTTAAAAATGTCATGTCCTGCTTAAGAGTCAAATTGCCTGTTGAGTATTAACTGTGTGACTTTGGGCTGTTATTTAATTTCTCTGTGCCTGTTTTCTCATCTATAAAGTGAAGATAATAATACCTCATAAAGTCATCATGAGGATTACATAGGTTAATTTTACTACAGCACTTATGAAATTGTGAGGCATTATTGTCACTGTTGTTATTATTAGTGTCGTTATAAAATTATCATGACCCTTCTTCTAAATACTAATTTAGCATGGAAGACCTGTTTCTTTTATAATACATAGTCAACTTGAGGATTTAATAATTCCAACTTCAATTTCCACTTCCACTCACAAGCACAATTGCTAATTTGCAATTCATTTATGCACTTACTTTATTCAATTAAGTGTGGAATATTACATTGCTCTAATTTACATGTATTTGTATTAGTATCAACCTCTTGTTTCTCACTAGCAAGTTTGATTGAATCCTGACTTCATCATTCAATGCATTTTGTTTTTTAAGAAAAGTATTTCTGTCAAAATACAATTACATATATGATTACTATACTTTCTAAACTTTAATTCAGGTCATAGGTAACAAAAGTTGAGAAGAACTAGAGAGTAAGGAAATGTAAATGCTGTGAGAAACTTCTTTGCAGTTTGAAATTGCACATAATATAGAAACTTTTAGATAACATCCTTCTGAAAATTATTGATTGAAATGTCTTTACATTAGCCACCATGTGCCTAGTAGTTATGTTTCTGTAAGAGTTTATTAAACACCTGAATTACAAATACACCATTATAAATATCATATACATACAACTCACTGTGCTCTCATTGTCTTACTATCTCTTAACCTTAATTAAGAAATAAATAAGTTCTATCTTTAGAAACATATTATTTACATCTGTGTAAATTCTCAGTGAATATTTTTCTAGAGAGTCATTTAGTATACCTTAAACAGTTCTAGACCCAATATTGAAATTGACTTTGAGACTAAATCTGATATTTGGGATTTTTTTCTTTGAAACTAAAACTGCTTACCATTTTCCAGTCTTCTAGCACTGTTATTATAATTCCTCAGATATCAATATTAATGATTTAGTGAAATCCTGACAAACTTTTATCAGAATTCTGGAAAGATAATGACTGGGCTAAGAGACAGCTTGATTTAGGTGTTTTCGCATACTTTTGGAGTTCTGTGGTACAGTTAGGGTTGGAAAGAATAGTTTTTGGGTATCGAATTATCATGTAAGTATCACTTCAACTTAAAGACAATGCCACTAGAGAAAACTTGGATTCTAAAACTTGTAACTGACAAAATAACCAATTAAAATAATTCAAGTATCCCTAGTGTGCTGATTTTCAAGTTATGCAAATCCCAAAGGAATTCAGGATATAGCTTTATTGATTTTCTGTACATTCCCTTTTATCTCCTGTACAGTGTTTTCCAACCATACTCAACTTCTAATTCACTTCTCTTATATACCATATCTCACACAAGGGACTTGGTCATACCCTTTCTTGCACCTCATTTTTAAGAAAAAGTTTTGTACTGTCCCTCTTTTTCTCCCCCTCCTCCTCCATCTCCTTTGCTAACTTCTAGTTGTCTTTAATGTTTATCTCTTTAATCATTTTCTCCAGGAAGCCTCTCTTAACCCTACTGCTTGCCATCCACCCATCCACTTAGTTTCTATTGCACATCGCTGCTATTACTTGGGGTAAATACAGTGACTAAAATGACATGATTCCAATCCTTAAGTTGCTATCTATTTATCAAGGTAGATAGACCACTAAGATAAAGGTCATTGAAGAAGTCAGGGGAAGGGGGAAGTGACTTTAGCTCACTTTTGTTTCATAAAAGTACAACTTTCATGAAACACTTATTAATGAGTGGGGGGACCCCAAAATGGCATTTATTTAAGAAAATTGTGTATTTATTAGTACATATTTAAACTTCAGTCACCTTCAAAGTACTGTGCATTTGATGCAATACCCTATAGAGACAGTTTTTTCCACTGCGCAAAACACTATTTGAACTCATCATTTTTGATGCCTGTTAGTGCTTCTGCCATTTTTTGTTTCACCTCTTCCACATGGGCAAAATGTTTTCTTTTGAGGAATATTTTTATCTGGGGAAACAAAAAAACATCACTCAGGGTAAGATTGGGTGAATAGGGAGGGTAGGACACAGGGGTCATGCTGTTCTTGACCAAAAACTGCTGAACACTTAGTGTGGTATAGGCAGATGTGTTTGTAAGTCGCCCATCATGAAATGGGCAAACACGTGGAAAGAGTCTTCGAAAAAATTCAAAGCAGCTGAATGCAGCCTCTCACAACAATGCCAGGTGATACACTGATACAGTGGGTTCCTGGGACACTCACCTAGAGGAGGAAGCCTGTACTATAAAGGGCCCACCCTGCAGAAGACAGTCCCAGTTTTGTTGGGGGGTTCCCTTTTGTATTTTAATAGCTAGTTTACACATCTGTAATTCCACTGGATCCTAACAATGAGAAAAAATAACAACTATAATTTATTAAGAGCTTTTTATGTGCATGTATATATATTTACTTACATATAGTAATATATTTATATATGTATTTACATTATAAGTATATAAATGTGTACTTACATATACTTATATGTAGATATTGATGTATTTTTCTTAATATCTCTGTGAAGTTATATAAAAAGAAGAAAAATTTAACCAATTTATGCAAGATCACACAGCCCTCAGTTTTCTGCAGTAGGCACCTAATAACTAAATTAATTTCTTTAAAATTCTAAAGTGAAAAGCAATCTATAAATGTTCAAGATATAAAATAATATCACCTCTTTTGCATTTGTGTTCTGAAGAAAAAGCAACTAGATCCAATGTAATTACCTTAGAGATGTTCTTATTTTTCACAGAAGACACTGGTCATGTGCACACAGGAAAAAGTCTTAGAATGTAATAGGTGTTCAAAATATTAACTGATGAAATTAGTGACTACTAAGGGGAATCCCAAAGAACAGCTTTGCCTACATTGTGAGGAAAGACCAAAGGTCGTACTCAGCCATTCTATGCCCCTGTATACCTCTATTTGTGTTATGCAATCTTATCAATTCTTGAATCCTTCTATAAAAGCAAGAATGAGGATTCTCCTTCAAACACAATAAATGTGCATTAAAAGACCTCTCAAGTTCATTTTACTTGCCATATGCATTTAGAGTTCAACATTTACTGTAGCATTTCTAGGAAACTACACTACACGATAAAGGTAAAACTATAATAAGTATGTTCTTGTTGGCTTCTCAGAAATCTAAATTTACTCAACCTTTTACAACTTAAGGGTATTGACAGAAATATTTGTGTATATTGTGAAGTAAGTTTGAAAGAAGAATCTTATGAGGAATAGGAGGCCAGGGTGTTTAGGTGTTACAGAAGAAACGGGGTATGTGTGGGTATTATTTAAGACAAAGCAGAGAACATGTATATTTAACATTAAGATATGTATATGTTTTATAGACATTAAGTATCACATAAATGGGTAAGTTTTCTTAATCAAATATTATGCTGAATTATGTAATATTTCTTTAGCTGGATTGTGCTCACTATTACTGAACTTTATTATATTGCCATGTGCGATTTTAATTGGAAAGATATTTAT
This sequence comes from Carollia perspicillata, assembly GCA_004027735.1. Classification (NCBI taxonomy): domain Eukaryota; kingdom Metazoa; phylum Chordata; class Mammalia; order Chiroptera; family Phyllostomidae; genus Carollia; species Carollia perspicillata. Next base: position 87,525 of record PVKM010000368.1, read on the forward strand.
TTTAATCTCTTAGCCTATGCCACTTTCCCTTTGTTTTAAATGTGTGGGCATGTGTGTATATGCGTGTGATTTAGGAATTTCTTCAGTATATTATCGTTTGCTTTATTTCCTGGTTTAGAAGTTATATGCAAAAGTGGCATATTTATCTCATAAGTTAGTCCTTTGGGAATTGATTTGCATTTTAGATTCTTAGAGAGATTAGTTTAGTTATTAGGGGTTTTATTTTGCTCTTAGAAATCTGTATGGGTTATGTGTGTATACTTTAAATAGGAATTGTGTGTGCAAATATGTGTGGACATGTGTGTTTGTGTTTCTACTTACCTGTTTAGCTATTTGTTCCTCAAATAAGTGTGCTTTTTTTTTCAAGATCTAACTTGGTGACCTAAAGCTTGCTACTCCCTTAGATCATTGTAATGCCATGTTATCAGTAAGACTTACACTCCCTTCACATGAAACAAGGTACACGTTATATTTAAATTAGTCCTAATTCTGTCACTTCAGCAGTCCACTTGTGTGAGTAATGGTGGAGCTTTTCTAGTCTCGCTTGATTTCTACACTTAAGCAATTCTGAAACTACTGTCAGTATACATGATGAAATAGGAGCATAAAGTAAGGATTTCAAAGCCTTCAAAATCTAACCATACAAAATAGTAGCAATTTATTACAGTGTAGCTTATGCCACAAGCATATATGCAAATTAAAACACCCTTGAGTTACTAATATGAATAGTTTTATATAACCTAGAAAATTAATATTTAGTTTCATATATAAGCAATGAATTTGAAAGAGACTTTCAGGAGTGAAAACTAATTTTCTATATTTGGAAATAAGACCCAAATTCAACCTAGCTCTATAAAATTATACAGTATATAATATATAACAATTTGATGTGCACACTGCCCTTTTAAATAGCAACCAAGTCTCTAAATATCTATTTGAATATAAAGAATTTTTCGCCATCTACTCACCTTGACAAATCAGTTGTTTTCATTATTCTAGATTCCTTTCTAATTTCAATTCATGTCCACATGTATGTTAACATAGCATCAAAATATTTTTATATTCTGTGTATTTTGACCTTTTGTTAATAGTAAGTTATTTTTCCATGGAGCTGCAAAGCATTCACACCCTTAATTTTAATAATGGGGTTTTTCTATAATAAATTCTATCATTTTAAATTTATCATTGTTGTAGATCTTAATGGCAAGTTGTATTTAGAAATCTATACCAATGTGATAAATTAAAATTATATATCTGCATTGGCATATTTAGTTCTTAGTCATAACATTATTCAGCAGTTATTTTATAAGTGTTTACTATGTGTACATAAAGTTGTAGATTCTGGAGATATACAGATAAGGAAAATTTCTTCACCATTTGAAGTTTGTGTCTACTTCTTAGTTATTGATGTAGGACTAAGAGTTTCTATACATTGTCAAAATACATTTACCACCAACAGTTTATAGTAACTGATTATTTTCACTGAAGATTTCATAGGAAGATATGAAAGGTTTTACATTGCACTATCTACAGAAAAACAATTCAGAACTCTTTGAAAAAAAATGTTTTTAATTGGTGAGGGTTTCTGCTTTAAGCTTAGAAGAGTAAGTTACTTGATTTTTACTCCTATATAAAACAACTCATAAATTAAATTAAATTAATGTGTAAAACAACACTTTTCATAAATTGGACATCAGGGCAGTGATTTCTGTGAGAAGGGAAACAGACTCAGTGGGAGCTATGATTGCCTTGAATTATGGTTTGGAGAGATTTTTCCAGTCTATACTGTTCAGGAAAAAGCCAGGTAACACCTGGCAACCTACTCTCTGAGTTTAGAAAACAGAAGTAGGCACCTGAGAAGGCGAAGGCTGCTCCAGTTCATAGGACAGAGTGCCTGACAGGAAAGAGTTTGCAAAAGAAACAGCTCCTAAGACATTAAGTGGCTTCTCCAAGTTTTAGGTTGAAAATTAACTGGCACATAAATGTAAGAAAACAACCTGAGGCTGTATAAAGCACCCGGACAAACAAACAAACAAACAAACACAACCAAAAACCAGAGGGATACTCCTCAGGGCTCACAGGGGACAAGAAAATTAACTTTCTAACTGGAGGAGAACACTTTAATTTCCAGGTGGAAAGCAACTCTACACTGGTTAGAGTACTCAGAAGGGTGCTATCTCAGTAGTTGGGGACAATTAGTTCTTCTTAAGTGAACACCACTCTGGACACAAGTAACAAATAAAAGAAGCCTTTTTAGAAAGAATCATACTAGTTGCAAGTAGTGTGCCTGCTTCCTAGAATGATGCTCAAGAGTATTTAGGGGAATAGAAAACCACCCATGATGCAGTAAGATAGAATTTATGTTTGTAATACAATGAGATAATACTCAATATTTAAAGGCGGAAGAAATTGTAACCCATAGTATATTAAAAAATAAATTAATAGAAACAGACCTGTGCAGAGATGAAAGAAGTAGTATACAAGTACACTAAACAATTACAACTTTGAAGGTGATGAATGCAATTGTTGTCTTGACTGTGGTGATGTTTCATGGCTTACCCATATGCAGCGTCTATCAGGTGGTACCCTTAATGTGTGATCTAATGTATGTCAGTTACAAATATCCCAAAAAGGCTATAAAAAGCAAATAAGGGAAAAGTAAGCAAATAACAAAAACTCTGTTTTATACATGTTTTTTATAGCCTACTCTATTATCTCTTGACCCAACACACCCTAGAATGAGTCTTATTTTATGTACTTGGTAACCCAGCTCTTCCAGTCCTGCAGTCCCACTTCTGCACGGCAGAAGGCTAGTTACTTGGAGTGGTTAGTGACTTTAATCTCTGTTTTACTTGTTTTTACCATTCTAATATGTATAATATGTGCATAATAATATGCATGTTATAAATAACGCTGTAATTATATACTATAAGTATGTATATATGCAGAATATGCATATATGATATGCACATGTGTAAATTATGTGTTTTACACACATACACAAATATATGAGGTATGTTCAGAAATCATCCAGCCATGGTTAACATAATGAAAACAGTTTGCATAACATCAATGTAACCTGGCAGCCAAGGAGAGTGGACAGAAATGCACATGCATGAACAATGATGACTTCACTGTACCAGTCAGTAGGGGGCAGTAGACAAAATTGAGTGAGCATGTGTATTGTGTGGCCATCACATTCAAAATGACTTAGCGAGCAGAGCAAGAAATCTGCATCAAATTTTGTGTTAAGAATATTCCTCCATGGAAACTATTCAGATGATTCAGAAGGCCACAGCTATGGGCAACTGGTGATTGGCAGCTTCATCACAACAACATGCCTGATCATGCATCACATCTTCTGCAAAGTTTTTTAGTGAAACATCAAATCACCCAGGTGACTCTGTCCTGCTACGGCCTGGATTTGGTGCCCGGTGACTTCTGGCTTTTCCCAAAAATAAAATCAGGTTTGAAAGGGAAGAGATTTCAGACCATCAGTGAGATTTAGTAAAATATAATGAGGCAGCTGATAGAGATTGAGAGGACTGTATGAGGTCCCAAGGTGCCTACTTTGAATGGGACTGAGGTGTCATTGTCCTATGTACAATGTTCTGGTATCTTCGTCAACAAAAGTCTCTATATTTCATATTACATGGCTGGATACTTCCTGGATGCACTCACAAAGATAGACATAATATGTTGTGATGGTACATTTTGGCATTATTTTTCATGAATAAGCTACTCAAATAGTTAAGCTACTCAGAGTTCAGTTACAATATATGAACTCATGTTAATGAGTTTAATTTACTATAGATTCACAGGAAAAGTGGTTTTTAATTAGGAGTACCCCACAAGGGAATTTTTTTAATTGAAATGTGGTTTGTAATGAGGAAATATTCATGTGGCTTTTCAACAGACACAACAAACCAATGAAGAATCATATATAAATGAAACAAAGTTTCTCAAAAGAAATGTGTGAGATGCATGCTGATAACTTATGTTTTACTGTGTAATATTTTGTTCAAAAATATAGTAAATTGATACCTTTTTCACTGTTGGGTCATGACCTACAGTGAATACTCTTAGATTTATTTATTTTTTTTAATTAAATTTATCGGGGTTACATTGGTTAATAAGATTATACAATTTTAAGTGTACAATTCTATGATAAATCATCTTTATATTGCATTGTATGCCCACCACCCAAAGTCAAATTTATTTATACATATTTCATATATGTACTACAGCCAAAGTTCTCTTGTGCCAGGCCTTTGGTACAATGTGATTTTTTTCAACTATATTTGAAATGTTATTTCAAAATATTAGTAATCTACAAACTACTACCACTTTTCCAATGTGTTTTAACAGCTACAGAAGTTACAACACATTGTCTCAGAGTTGGCTGCTGTTTCTTACTACTAGGGAAAAATTACGTTCATTAGTGCCTTCCTAGTGGCATCTAGGTTGTTAAAGCTTTTCTCACCTCGTGGTTAAAGGGAGTTATAATTAAAGGTTTATTGCATCTCAGAACTTGATCTCATCAGAAAAATAACATAATTTTAAGGCCCAGAGGAAATGATCTCTTACTTTCCAGAGTTCCCTTGCAAACATATTCAATGATATTATTAGCATGGTTTCATCTTCTAAATGTTTCAAAGCATCTTACAGACTTTGGCATATTTACACTTGATGGAATGGAGAGGGATCAAGCCCTCTTAATTTCTGCATCTTCATGTGGACACAATGAGGCCACTGCCTTTCTAAAATTTTTGAAACATTTAATTTAGTAATGAAAATGTGGAATCTCATACTGTGAAAAAATCTCATACCTTTTCAGAGCAACACCATTCCCTTCTTCAAAATTTGCATGAACAGTTCTTATAATAGTAAAGTGAAAAAATTATACAAAAGTGATTAAAGTCACTAACATTGTCTACGTGTTTTGGAGTCAAAGATACAATAACATTTAAAACTCTTTGCCTGATATGCTGTGCCACCATTATTGACAGCTAGCCTTGCTGGCGATTTATTTTACAAAGGTATTAGTGAAGGATCAGATACAAAAATGTGCATTCTGGAAAGATAAACTGATCTCTGAAGGAATATTGGAAGGCTATTAAATAGGAAAGGGGAACTCTTAGCACTCCAGCTAGTTTAGGACACTTCAGAGGTGTGGATGGTTATAGCCTTTAATTGATAACTAAAGGCTTTTTAAATATGCTGTTTTTTATTTGTGTGGGTTTTTTGTTCTGCATGGTAAGCGAATCACCTCAAAGTCTTTAGTCAGATGCCTTGCATTAATTTTGTTGGAGAAAAAATAAACATTGGTAAATTTCCACAGAGAGTTGGAACAGAATAAAGGGAAGAAAACATGATGGGAGGTAAAAAGTTAGGGTGATGTAGACACTCGGAGACAAAGTAGCTATTAAAATGTAATACTGAAATAATATGCAGGACTTTTAAGCAGAATGTGGAATAAGCAGCTCAGCCCAATCTATATTCCAGTTAAAAGGGTCAGGGAAACACGATTTTATATCTGGATTACTGTATATGAATTTCCCTAATGACTTATCCATCAAGATCCATATATATTGCTTGCCAAAATAGCATATCTGAAATGAGAAAATGAATATCATCAGAATCCCATAATCACTTTTCATGAGGCAGGAGTAGCCTTCTACTTCTGCCCTAGCCAGCAAAAAACATCTCGAATCAAAAACAGTTCTTACTCCTTTCCTGCTAAGTGTCAGGATGGTTACACCACCATTTCATTCTTTTTCATTCCTGATACTTCCAGGAAAAATTGTCTCTATAACCTAAATCCACTGTAATGGACACTGGAATTAAACTGGCAGATAAGGAAAGAAGAAATCCAAAAAATATCAAGGATGGAAAAAAAATTCCTGAAAACACCCTTAAAATCCTAGAGTCTTCAGACATTATTTTGATTTCAAAGAAGCCAGGAACCTCTGAAAATCACTAGTTAGATTTGCTGAGTTCTGGGAGACACATTATAGCATAAAATTCAGAGAATATATTCCAAAAATCACATGGTAATCACTATGGTTGTGGGGAGATAGTAACTTTACAACCTCTCATCCCTAAATTTCTGACATAAAATTAGATGTGTCATTTGGGGTAAAAATCTATATTCAGAAATCTGTGAAAGGAATTTAATATTCAAAGCCCCGATCCCTCTCAGATGTTCAAATGTGCAGGTTTCGTGGGAAAAGATCAGTTTTTCTTTTCTTTGTGATTGTATTTTTTTGCCATTACAACTTAGTCCCCTTATATCTGCCCCTGCAATCACCACACTGTTGTCCATGTCCGTGAGTCCTCTTCCCTGTCTGCTCAATCATCTATGCCCCCCACCTTAGCTGTCATCCTGCTCTGTATCTATAAATCTGTCTCTAATTTGCTTGTTAGTTCAGCTGTCTTTTTTCCCCTGTTACTATAAAAAAATGATGACGTTCTGTTATTGTTACTCTTTCTTTGTTGGTGTGTTTTAAGCAGAAGCAGAACATCAGAACATCAGAATCAAGGCTATTTTAAATTCATTTGACTGGCCTGAAATATGTGTGCTTCTATGTTTTCAGATGCTCTGTGATCTGTTATTCTGGAATGCACCATCCTGCAGATATATGCACACACAGTGTGTGTGTGTGTGTGTGTGTGTGTGTGTGTGTGTGTGTGTGTGTTTATTCTTTTTGGACATAGCTGGGAGAGTTGGCTTCATATACCTTTTAATTTTTATGATAATCACATTTACTGTAAATAGTAATGTTTTAAAAAATTCTGTCATGTATTTCTACTGCAGGTACATGATTTAAGTGTATACTTATTTTTCTGAAACTATTTTTTTCCATTGCCAATGACATCTTCCTAATAGTGGTTTGCCAAAAGACGTTTTTAATTTACTTATGGAAAAAAAGGAGGACTGAGTATTACTTATCTCTCCTGACTATTTATATATTGACTTAAACCAGGACTACAAATTACAATGGGACTGAAGAAAATAGCATGGGTTGCAAGTCCAACAGTATTAATGTTGCTTATTGGCCCTCTAAGCAGGTAGTTTGCTAATTGGCACTATTGTGAAATAGGGTTTACTACCGTGAGGGAAATTTATAAATCCATGTGCCTAAGGAGGACAAGTGAGTAAATTATCTTAGTGCATTGTTTCACAGATGTAGCAGATACTTGAGATATGTTAAGTGTTATGCTTTATCACTTGTTACTGTTTCTCTCCCTTTGCCCAATAGTACCTTATACATAATAGCTGTTTGATTTAGTAGTTGACTTATAAACAAGAAAACTATAGTAATGCTTTTAACTTACTCAGTCTGCAAAGAAAAAGAAATACAATCATTGCATTTACATTTTGCTTATTTGCATTTTATAAGAGAGTTTGCTTGTACGGTATTCCCTGAGTCAATATGTGAAATCACAAACCACAAATAATATTGAACCATATAAATATATGCACATATACACAAAGTCTGTGCAGAAAATGTCCAAGCGTTTTTAACATGACAAGAATAGTTTGCATGACATCAATGTAAGCTGGCAGTCAAGGACAGTGGACTGGAATGTGTGTGTGTGAACAATGATGGTTTTGCTGTACTAGTCAGTGGGGGCATGCATACTGTTCAGTCATCATCTTCAAGAGGACTAAGTGAGTAGAGCGACGGATCTGCATCAAATTTTGCATTAAGTTTGAGCATGCCTCCATGAAAACAATTCAGATGATTTAGAAGGCTGCAACTATAGGCATCTGCTGATTGGCAGCTTCATCACAACAATGCACCCGCTCATGCACCACCTTTTCTGCAGCGTTTTTTGGCAAAACATCAAATCACTCAGGTGATTCAGCCCTGTCACAGCCCAGATTTGGCACCCTACAACTTCTTTCTTTTCCCAAAACTAAAATCAGGTTTGAAAGGGAAGAGACTTCAGTTCCATAGGTGAGATTCAGGAAAATATGAGAGGGCAGCTGATGGCAATTGAGAAAATTAGTGAGGTCCCTACTTTGAAGTGGACTGAGGTGTCATTATCCTATGTACAATGTTTTTTATATCTTACATATTCTTCAATGTATATTTCAATATTACATGGCTGGATAACTCCTGGACAAAACTACACACACACGCACGCGCGCGCACACACACACACACACACACACACACACACACACACACTCTTCAGAACCAGAGAAGCAGCAAATCAGACTGATCCATACTATGGCTAACATCAGGACTAGTTGCATTGACTAATGATCCCCTACCCTGGCTCCAGGCAGTCAGTAGGATTCTGAGGGGCATGCCTGGAATGCTGATGGATCTTCTATTGATATTCTCCACTGAGATCTCCTGATAAAAGCACTTAAGACAGAGTACCTGTACATACTTATAACAGTGGAGAATTAAAACCCACCTCATCCTTCTTTTGCCATTTTTTTTCTGTAAATGCTGACTCTGACTAATACATACCATGTAAATAAACAGCATATAAGTATAAGAATCCTAGGAACATAAAAAGATAAAGACACTGATCTTCAGGCATCCCACCTCTGAGATATTTGCTGACCTTTAACTATGGACCTAGGATGATGTAAAACCAGGCTGATGCACATTGGACCATCATTTGCCTTATGAAAATGGACTACACTTGTCTGCATGTAGAGAACTTTTCAGCCTCTTCCCTTGATCTCTTTGCTCTGCTTCTTCTCTCCCTCCCTCCTTATAAAAACCTCTGCCTCCACGAGATGTGAAGACAGGCTTTGAGACAAGAGTCCTCCATCTTCTCCCAGGACCAGTACTTGAATGAACTACTTTTGCACCAGCACCTGTCTCTAGAGTATTGGTTTTTAAAGTGTCAGGCAGCTGGACCAGACAGACTTTAGCTGCATACTCTCTCTCTTTTTCCAGAGCACAGCCATGTCTTTTCTCTCTCTTTTGTCTTTCAAGATGTGTATCTCGGTGTCCCCCTCTCTCTCTCACCCCTCCCTCCCTCTCTCAAGTTTCAAGGGCACTTCTCCTTCTTTTGCCTCTGGGGATTGGATTACAGGATAGTTAGTGAGATTATATGGTCCCTTAAAGACAGGTATGCTTCTAAGGGGTCTGAAAAAAAAAGGGTTACTCTGGTATTCTAAAAGTGTGTTAACTTAGATGTACAAAAATAAAAAATAGACAGTGCAGGCTTAAGACTAAGATAAACCTTTTATTAAGGAAGTTATATACCTGGGGCATGACTACTAACAGGACCTGCCCAAGTAGGAATTTATGATTAGATTACCCTTTGAGGTTACATTATGTAGAACCCCCTTTTCTTCTGCAATCATCTCACAAAGAACACTTTCGATAATAATATTGGCTTCTTATATAGTTTTTACAGAGAGAGAATTGAGTAACCAGAGAATTGGCCAATATAGTTCTCAAGATAAATTAATGAATTGGCATTCCTCTAGTAATTCATGTGTATGACTAATGCATGAACTGAAGAAACTGAAGTATACATTATACTTATTTAAGAGGCAGAGGTCAAGAATTAGACTTTCTAGAGTATGAAGTGGTCACTTTTGAGCATATAAATTAAGCTTAATCATGGCTATATAATGGTTCTTTAGGTACCACTACTTGCTTTCATTTTTAGGTTTGTCCATATGAACCTAATGCAGCCACTGGGTGATGAATAAAGAAACTGCCATCTTACAAATTTCAATTACTGCTTTGATGGCCACAAATTTTTAGACAGTCTAGGGCTTAAAGTACTAAAATATTCTTAATAAATTAATAATAAAATTGTGTTTAATAACAGAGTACTATTCAAATTGTAACTATTCATCAGCGACACTATTCAGTTGTAACTTTGACCAACAGTGATCAATAGAATTTCTCAGCAACTTTTTAGGCAGAGGAAAATTAAAGCATAATATTAAAAAGTCTTATCTTATATCTTATTGTGTCTTATCTGAGCATGTATTAGTTAGAATTCTAAGAGCAAAGACAAGACAGCCCCCTTCATCCTTTTAACTCAATATTTTGTTGCTGAGATAGTTGTTCTGTCTCTTTCTCCTTTTGAATACAATTCATCATTTTCACATTTCTCTGGGGATGCAGAAATATGGTGAAGTGTTGCTTTTCTATATAATTTTCAACAAAAATGCAATAAAACTCAGTGATGCAATAAAACTAAAAAGTCACTCTAGAAATTTTCGTTGTTGCACACTATATTAGAAGGATTGTGTCTTTTGCAGCAGGAGTCAACCTTTACAATGATTCAGATATGAGAAAAAGTGACATTTTCTGTTTCCCATGTCTGAGCTTATCTATGTCTAGTGCTCCCAGATCTTCCAAACAGTGTGAAAACAAACAAAAAATTAAAACATAAACTTAACCATTGAAGTTATCTCAGTCTTTTCTATTTGAGATGATCCTTTAAAGGTAAACTCAGTCTTATTTAGATATATTATCAGTCTTTCAGGTTTTCTCCATTCAGTCTTCTCCACCATACCGCCCCCACCACATGCATGGGTAAAGCATAAAAGAACACTATGTCTGCAGTTTCTCAGCAGTGACATACAGGTTTACCACAAGGGCAATGAAAATGGAAGGTTTTGTATATAATCCCAAGAGAAATGAATTTATTTGGAATAAAAAATGGAAGTTCAAACTTAAGGCCACTGATGAAAACAATGGAGTTTTTTTGTGGAAAGTAATTGAAAGGGGCCAGTTAGTACCATGAGAGCAACAGATTAAGCCAGAGACCACTAGAAGTTTATCAGAGAGAAACAGGAAAAACAAAACAAAAAAAATTGCTAAGAACAGCCTTCCTAGTATCAGAAGAAGACTGAGACTGCCCCTAAAATTGGCTTAAATGTAATTGGATCCAACTTTGAAGGTATATGAACTTCTAAACTATAGTTAAAAAAACCAATGAAATAGAAATTAGCAGAGGCTAAAAACTTGATGTATATAAATAGTGACAGACATCTTAATAGAGAAGTCAGGGAAAGAGATAATCAAAGAGAGTCTGACTAAAACAAAGTGTGTGCATTCCTATGGCTGAATCATTTGTGAACTAATATCCATGGTTTTGCACTACAAAGGAGACAGACATCACAATTTACTCAATTCAAGTCAGTAAAGAAATAAACATGCCAGTTGCAATAATGAAACCTACTAAGTACCAGGGAAATCAATATCCATATTGGTTATACTATATGTTTAAAAGTCTCCAGTTTTTAATGAAAAACATGATATGTGAAGAAATAATAAAGTTTGACCAAATGCCAGTTAAATTTTTTATTAAGAAAGCAAGCATGGAAACTGCTCTGAGAAGGCCTACATATTTTATTTAGCTGATAAAATAGTCAAAGCATCTCTATGCCCAAAGGGTTAAAAATACAAGAAAACAATAGAAAAGATAAGAAAAAATAAGATCTATTATTTGGAAAGGTATACAAAATTGACAAGCTTTTAGCTAGACTTACAAAGAAAAACAAGAGAAGACAAAAACATAAAGTTAGAAATAATAAAGTAACATAACTAATATCAAAGAAATACAAAGGAACATAAAGAGATGGCTATGAACAATTATATGTAAACCATATATGCATAGGTTTACTTCAAGGCTTTCTATTTCTGTACATTGGACAATCTAGAAGAAATAAATCAATTTCTAGACAGCTATAACCTACCAACACTGAGTTATGAAGAAATAGAAAATCTCCAAAGTCCAAGTGGTTTCACTGATTAATTCTATTAAACATTTAAAAATAATTAATAGTGATTATTTTATATCTTCAAAAAAATTGAAGAGGAAAGGATACTATCAAAACTATCTTAGGTCGGCTGGGATGGGAGAAAAAGACAGAAAACTGTACTTGAACAACAGTTAAATTTTTTTTTAATTAAAAAAAAAACTATCTTAGGAAACCAGCATTATGATATCAAAGTATAATAAATCCACTACTATAATAGAAAAATATAGATCACTATCCCTGATGAATATATATGCAAAAGTTCTCAACAAAATACTACCAAATCAATTCCAATCACTCATTCAAAGGATCCCACACCATGATCAAATGGGATTTATGTCAGGGAAGTAAGGATGGTTCACTATACAAAAAAACAATAAATTTGATAACATTATTAATAGAATAAAATATAAAAATTATATGATCATCTTAATAAATACATAAAAAGCATTTGACAAAATTCAACATTCTTTCATGATTAATATCTAACAAATTGTGTATAAAGGACCATATCTCAACATAATAAAGGTCATATATGACCAGCCCACAACTAACACCACAGTCAATAGTGAAAATTTTCAAGTTTTTCCTCTAGGATCATCAATTTTGGAAAGAAAAGTTGTCTCTGTTTGCAGATGTAAAGATTTCATATACAGAAAATCCTAAACTCTTCACCAAAAAGCTATTAGGACTAACAAAGAAATTCAGAAAAGTTGGAGGATACAATATTTATAAATCAGTGTGTTTCTATAAATGAACAGCAAAACATCTGAAAAATAAAAAAGTAAACAATTCCACTCATAGTTAACATAAAAAATACTTAAGAAAAAATTAACCAAGATGGTAAATAATCTGTACATTGAAAACTATAAGACACTGATGCAAGAAGATGAAAAAGACACAAATACATGTAAAGATACCCTGTGCTCATGTTTCAGAAAAATCAATATTGTTCAAATATCCATACTACCCAAAGCAAATTATAAATTGAAAAGAATTCCTATCGAAATTCCAATGATATTTTTCACAGAAATAGAAAAAAAAAACGAAAATTCATATGAAACCACAAAAGGCCCCAAATAGGCAAAGCTATCTTGAAAAAGAAGAACAAACCTGGAGGCATAACTTTCTGATTTCAACTATATTACAAAACTGTAAAAATCAAACAAGTATGGTATTGATATAAAAAAAAAGCCACATAGATAAATGGATCAAAATAGGAAGATTTGAAATAAACCCATGCATATATGGTTAATTGTTCTTTGTCTTGGTTTTCTTTGACAAGAGAGCCAAGAATACTCAATGGGGAAATGATATTCTGGTTTAAAAAAATGGTGTTGGAAAAATTGTATGTACACCTGCAAAAGAATGAAATTGGATACCTATGATACACCATATACCAAAATTATTGCAAGGTTGATTAAAGGCTTAAATGTAAGACACAAAACTGTAAAACTCCTAGGAGAAAACATAGATAAAAGTTTCTTAACTTTGTATTTGTAAAAAAAATTTAACCAAGGACATAGGGAACAATAACAAAAATAAGTGGGACTATATCAGACAAAAAAAGTGTCTACATAGCAAAAGAAGTATCTAATCATCAAAGAAAAAAAGTCACCTACAGAATAGAAGAAAATATTTGCAAACCATTTATTTGATAGAGGGTTAATATCTAAGATTAAGGGATACAAGCAATAGCAGAATTCTGATGCCAATAACCTGAAACCAGATACCCCACCCTCAGGCAAGATCGCAATAGGAGGAAGCATTACAAGAGCAAGGAACATAAAGAAAAGAATAAACAAGTGGGACTTCATCAGAATAAAATCTTCTGCACAGCTAAAGAAAACATCAGCAAAATGAAAGGGACTAACCACATGGGAAAATATATTTGCCAATGATACTTCAGACAAAGGTTTGACCTCCAAAATATATGAAAAACTCACAGGACTCCACACTAGGAAGACAAACAATCCAATTAAAAAATGGGCAAAGGACATGAACAGACACTCCTCCAAGGAGGACATACAAAGGGCCCAGAGATATATGAAAAGATGCTCAGCATCGTTAACCATCAGGAAAATACAAATTAAGACCACAATGAGATACCACTTCACACTGGTCGGAATGGCCATCATAACCAAATCAACAAACAAGTGCTGGTGAGATTGTGGAGGAATGGAAACCCTAGTGTGATGTGGATACTGGCCTCCGGTGTCTGTGGCATTATGGATGAGACATGAGACAAATTCACATGGAGTATGGAGTCCTGTGGAGGAAAAGGGATGGCATGGCCACTTTTTCAAGGGGAGGGCACCCTGATCCTTGCATTGACAGGGTTTTATTGGGTTCAATTAGCACAGGAATAAAGGTAAAGTTCATTAATCATTGTCAGGCAGTAAGGATCAAACAATATATAGCATACAAAGAACTATAAGGGCCTATTCTTAGTCAGGGTCTGTTAGCTAAAGGGCTACAAAACTTTGTTCCCGTGAAACAAATGCATTTCCTGCTCGGACTTTTATCATCTAATTAAGAACATTCTTAGCAAAGCAGGTTTCACAGGATTTTATATATTGTTTCTTAGGCCTGATCACCCAGGAAGCCCACCCTTTCCAGCACAGGGCTGCACTAGCCTCTATCATTGTTTCAGGCTTAAGTCAGGCACAGGAGGCAAGATAGCCAAGAAATCAGGAGACTTCTCACAAACAGAATGAGGACTCAGACTTTGTCAAAGCCAAGGGGCGAGGATCCATCACACCCTTTCTCCATAGCCCCTCAAGTCCTTTCCTGGGGCCTCCACATGATCATGCCTGTCTTAGGTCTTTTCTCTTTTGGTGAATCTTACCTGTCAGTGGCTAACTGATCCAGCATTGGAGGCCAGTTATGGAAAAAGGAGCAGAAGCGGCACTCCTGCCAGGGAGATAAGCTTTGTCTCCTTAGGGGCTTATGGTCTGAAGGCTGCTCACTCAGCCTTAGCCACGGGGGTTGGCAATTACAGCTTCTGAAACCAGGCAGGGCATTTCCCAACACTAGTGCATTGTTGGTGGGAATGCAGACTGGTACAGACGTTGTGAAAAACAATATGGAATTTCCTTAGAAAACTAAAGATGGATCTGCCTTTTGACCTGGCAATTCCACTGCTGGGACTACACCCTAAGAATCCTGAAACACCAATTCAGAAGAACTTATGCACCCCAATGTTCACAGCAGCATATTTTACAATAGAGTAGTGGTGGAAGCAACCTAAGTGCCCTTCAATAAATGAGTAGATCAAAAAACTGTGGTACATTTAAACAATGGAATACTATGAAAGAAAGAAGGAGCTCCTACCCTTTACAATACCTTGGATGCATCTGGAGAGCATTATGCTACATGAAATAAGCCAGGTGGTGAAAAACAAATATAATGTGATCTCACCTACAAGTGATACCTAATAAATAAAACAAACAAGCAAGCAAAATATAAGCAGAAACATTGAAATAAAGAATGGACAGTAACCAGAGGTGAGGTAGGAGGATCTAATGGAGGTAAAGGGGGAAGGGTTGTCAAGGAGCATGTATACAGGACACATGGACAAAGCCAAAGAGGGGTAAGATTGAGGGTGGGAGGTGGGGATGTCTGTGGGGAGGGAGAGTGATTGGGAGAAATGGAGACAACTGTACATGAACAACAATTAAAAAAAAGAAAAAGATACTCTATATAGGGCAAAGTACCTATATAGACATTTTCCCAAACAAGATATTCTAATGGCCAATAGGTACATGAAAAACTTTTCAACATCATTAACCATCAGAAAAATGCAAATAAAAACAAAGAGATATTACTCACATCTGCTAGAGTAACTATTATCAAAAAGAAAGAAAAATGAATGTTGGCCATGAGTTCAAGAAAAGGAAACCTTTTGTCACTGTTGAGTAGGAATGTACAACCACTAAGGAAAACAGTATGCATGTTACTCAAAAATTTGAAAAAAGAAAGTACTACCACATGATGTAACAATCCATCAAAAACATGAACAGAATAAAAATAAATAAATTTTATTAAAATTAATATTCCTGTGTGTTAAATGACATTATCAAGAAAGTGGAAAGACAACAGATTTGAGCAAATATTTGGAAATCATATATATGATAAAGGGCTTGTACACTGAATATATTGTTAAAAATTCTTAAAATGTAATAATATAAGATTAATAACTCCATTAAAATGTGCAAAGGAGACATAGACATTTCTCCAAAAAAGAATAAATAAAATGGTGAAGAATAACTAAAATGCTAATAAACACATGAAAATATGCACATAATTTACCATTAGGGTAGGCATATTAAAACCACAGTAAGATTCAAGTTTATGTATATTAGGAATGCTATAATCAAAAAGATTGAAAACAATATTGGTGAAGATGTGAAGAAATTAGAACCCCCATACATTTCTGTAAAATAGTACAGGCACTTTCGAAAACATTTTGACAATTTCCCAATATTTTAAACCAATCCTTACCATATGACCTATCAATTCCACTCAGGTGTATACCAAAGAGAAAGAAAATCATGTACCTCTACAAAAATGTGTACACATTCTATCAGTCATTGTAACCAAAAATGTAAATAAATCAAATGTGCATTCACTGATAAATGGATAAATATATTCTGGAACATCAATATAAGGGAATATAATGTTGTGATGAAAGGAATAGAAATGTATGCTACAAAATAAATAAATCTTGAAAACATTATGCTAAGTGAAAGAAGCTAATCATAAAAGAACACATATTGTATAATTCCATTTTTCTGCCATGTCTTGAACAGGCAAATCTATAGAGAAAGAAAGTAGATTTGTGTTTCCCTGGACCTGGAGGAGTTGAGAGGGAATAATGAATAACTGCTAATGGTACAGAATTTCTTTTTGGAATGGCTAAAATGTTATACAATGGATTGTGGTGATAGATGCAAATCTCTCTGAATATACTGAAAACATTAAATTATGCACTGTAAATTGGTAAATTATATAGTATGTGAGTTTTATTTCAATAAGCTGTTAAAAGTACTCTGGGAACATAACAGGTAATTTTATTCCTTTGGTGGTATGTTTCATAGCTATAAAATTGAGTAATAACTCAATTTAACCTAATAACTTTAATTTTAGTTAAATTAAATAATGTGAGCAAAAATGCAAAGGTGATAATGAACAGATAATAGCAAATACTATGTAATCCTGAAGAAGGAATATGGGAGACATGATGAATATAGTGAAATATAAGTTTAGGATGTTAACATGAGTAGAATTTGGATTGTTAAACTGTAAAGTAAAAGAGTTTATGTTCTATTTTTTGTGTAATTCAGAGCAAGCTAAACATTTCTGAGGTGAGAAAATCAGGTGGACACTGTAGTGATTTTTAGGATTCAACTCTAACTTAATAACGTTAATGTATTAGAAGGGTGCATTTTTAAACAATCAAAATTCCTTATGTAATGTGGCCTTAATGTCTGGAAACACAGGTAAATATATCTATTGAATGGTTCACAATAGATTTGGATTGATGTTTTGTCTCATGTCTCCAATGCATAGTTAAAAGTTGTATTGTCCATAATGTATTAATGCAGAATTTTCATCTATCTCTGCATAAGTATCTGTGATGTGTTACTAAAGATTAGTTGTGTCTCTGGTTTTTACTGAAAATGTGATGCTTTTAACATATCCCAGAGGAAGGATGAGAATTCAAACATGATATTTTCTATATTTCTAGACCTTATAGTCACTCTGTTGATAATATATTACTATTAATATAATCCCTTCATATATCCATACTACTGTTTTATGATCCTCTCTCATGCTATATATTTTAAAAATTATTTTAAATTTGGAGATAAGTTCCAGTTAGTAGGAAGATTAACTCTGTGTCTTTATAACAGATATATAAGGAAAAAATAGATAGTATCTTGCAAGTTGTTAAATACTATCAATATCAAATCACATGTTTATTTACTAATGGCAAATTGATTACCTAAAAATCTGATCTGAAGTTTATGTAAAAATATTATTTAGGAGATATATCAGCAAAAATATTGCTGTGTGGGTTTATGGAAGGGTATATTTTGGGGGAGATCTGAAATTTTCCTGCCTAAGTTTTCCTCTAGGACTTTTATCATGTCATGACTTATATCTAAGCCCTTTATTCATTTTGAGTTTATTCTTGTGTGGGGTGTAAGTTGGTGGCCTAGTTTCACTTTTTTGCACTTTGACAGTCCAGCCCCATTAATTGAAGAGACTACCTTTACTCCACTGCATGTTCATGCTCCCTTTGTCAAGTATTATTGACCATAGAGACTTGGGTGTGGGTAGTATGGACATCATAATGTTGTTACTTCTTCCAATCCATGAACATGGTATATGCTTCCATTTATTTCTATCTTCCTTAATTTTTTTCTTCAGTGTTCTATAGTTTTCTGAGTATAGGTCTTTTACCTCCTTGGTTAAATTTATTCCTAGGTACTTTATTTTTCTTGTTGCTATATTAAATGGGATTTATCCCTAGTTTCTCTTTCTTATATTTCATTGCTAATGTACAAAAATACCATAGATTTCTGAATATTGACTTTGTATCTCACTATTTTGCCAAATTCACTTATTAGGTAGAGTAGTTTTTTGGTGGAGGCCATAGGGTTTTCTATGTACACTATCATGTCATCTGCAAATAATGAGATTTACTTCCTCCTTTGCACTTTGGACACCTTTTATTTCTTTTTCTTGTCTGACCATTGTGGCAAGAACTTCCAGTACTAAGTTGAATAAGAGTGGTGAAAATGGACACCCTTGTCTTGTTCTTGATCTTAAGGGGAAAGCTTTTTGATTTTTCCTGTTGAATATCATGTTGGCTATAGGTTTTTCTTACATGGTTTTTATTATGTTAATGTGTGTTCCCTCTATTCCTACATTGTCAAGTGTTTTTATCATAAATTGGTGCTGGATTTTATCAAATACTTTTTCAGCATCTATTGATATGATCATGTGATTTTTGTCCTTCATTTTTTATGTGGTATATTATGTTTATTGATTTGTGAATATTGTGCCATCTTGCATCCCTGGGATGAATCCCACTTGACCATGGTATATAATCTTTTTAATGCATTTCTGAATCTGGATTGCCAGTATTTTGTTGAGGATTTCAGCATGTATCTTCATCTGATATACTGGCCTATAGTTTTCTTTCTTTGTTGTGTCTTAACCTCATTTTAGAATTAAGATGGTTCTGGCCTTGCAAAAAGAGTTTGGGAATCTCCCCTCTTCTTCAATTTTTTAAAATAGTTTGAGGATAGCAGTTAGTTCTTACTTAAATGTTTGCTAAAATTCACCTCTGAAACTATCTGGTCCAGGGCTTTTGTATGCTGGGAGTTTTTGGGTTACTGCTTCAATTCCACCAGTTGTTATCAGTCTGTTCAGGCTTTATGCTTCTTGATTCAGTTTTGGCAGATTGTATGTTTCTTGAATTTTTTCCATTTTTCCCAGGTTTTCAAATTTCTTGGCACATAGTTGTTCCTAGTAATTTCTTATAATCTTTTGTATTTCTGTGGTATTGGTTGTAACTTCTACTTTTGATTTCTGATTTTATTTATTTGGGTCCTCCCTATTTTTTTCTTGATGAGACTGCTTAAAGGTTTGTAGATTTGTTTATCATTTTGAAGAACCAGCCCCTGGATTTATTGATCCTTTGAATTGTTCTTTTAGTCTCTGTGTCATTTAATTCTGCTCTAATCTTGATTATTTCCTTTCTTTTACTGCTCTGGGCATAATTTGTTGTCAGTTTTAAATATTTGCCACTACAATCATATTTAAATTGTCTTCCAACATCTTTCTTGTGCTCATGATACATTGGAATAAGAATGCAAATAAATGGGCCTTTTAATTTATATTCATAGTGAGTAATATCAACCTAATCTTGGTAACTCCTGAACACAGAAACAAGTGCTAAAGCAACAGTCTATAGCTAAGGATTTAATTTTACTTTACACAGCTTTCAGAATTATTACAGAGTCATTTTAAAAATAAAAGGCTACAATATAGTAAAAGTTGTTCACTGATGAAGCTTGCACATAGAATCCATAATTAAAATATCAAATTAATATTGCTCACCTATGATACATGACTTTAAAAGATGCTAGCTTCTTAAGGGATTTTATCAAGATTTCCTTAGTAAGAAGAGGGTACTAATTAAGGGAAGCAAGTAGATAATCTTAAGTTGGCAATTGACTTGATTAGGATTTCCTATATCAGAACAATTTTCAAGGATAAAACAGTGGGATACTTTCTCTTTTACTTTTCTGTTTCTGTGTGCATGTGTCAGGTATTGGAAAATGAACTTGAATCATAATAATCTACCCCTGAGGAATAATTAAGGGTTTTTTTTTTGTTTGTTTGTTTAAGACCATGCTGCTTTTAGCAATTTATGGGGAAAAGAAAAGGAGAGAGGTCAGGACCAGGAAGCAACACAAAACACTTCTTTATGTAAAAATTGCCACTGTCACCAAATTCATCAAACACTTCAATTCAAAACTACTTGAAAATAGCCAAGTTTTTGTTGGTAATTAATTATATAGAGTTAAAGTTGAATGTGAAGTCAGAGTAGTCTTGAAGATAGTGCTGTATTTCCTGTCCCCAAACTTGGATTGCAGTCCCTGATTTGTTCTTTGCTGTATGATTCTGGACAAAGTCCTCAGCATCTTTGGATTAGTGGAAAACAAGTGAGACAAAATAAATGAAAAGCTTTCCAAAACTGCTAAGAACATTACATGATTATGGGTAATTATGTTACTTGTAAAAATGCAAAACACTGTTCAATCACAAAAAAAAAACAGGGGCTATCCTGTTAGTTGCATCTTTATTTCTCTCTCTAAATATCGGTGTCTCTCACAATTGATGGTGGATAACAGTGATTACCACCCTCTTATAGATTGTGGTCATATAGAAATGATCCTATTTGTAAGGCATGTTGAAGGAAATGGGTAAGGTTGCTTCCACTTAAGTTGACTCTCTGCTCTGGGGAACTCAGTATCAATAATTGAGTACTAGCAGAATCCATTATTGGCCCATTACTTGGAGGCAGAAAATTCTCCCTGTGTGGAAGAATATTCTGGGGATTCTGATTTCAAAGGTTTGGTATAGAGCCCAGAAATCTGCCCTTGTAAGTGTTACCCCATAGAGTTTAACACCACGCTTTAAAAGGCATACGTGCTGACTTAATTGTTGCTACTCAACTGAAGGACATGTAATAAAGTTATTTTTTAGAACCCAATAGAGAAAGTATATAGTTCCAGACTAATCATGGTTCAGAACAGTAATTTACCAATATCAAGGCAAAGCTGTGTGGCAAAACAAGTACCCACTTTAAGGTAAAAAAAAAAAACTGGTTTACTTTTCAGTTGTGAAAATTACCATGACCCTATTAAGTTCAAGTAACTTGTCTTCACCTTTATTTCCTTGGGGAAAATTCAAATACTTCAAAGGGTCTCGGTGAAGATCAAAAATAAAAAAAAAATATTTGTCCAAACACATAATAAGCCATTCAATGTTTTATAATTGACAGCAATTGTATTGTTACAATTTATTATTATTATTTTAAATATTTTATTTATTTATTTATTTTTAGAGAGAGGGGAGGGAAGGAGAGAGAGTGGGAGAGAAACATCAATGTATCCCCTACTGGGGACCTGGCCTGCAACCCAGGCATGTGCCCTGACTGGGAATCAAACCGGCGACCCTTTGCTTCACAGGCCTGCGCTCAATCCACTGAGCTATACCAGCCAGGGCCACAATTTATTATTTTTAATGACTTTATTTATTTATTTTTTAGAGAGCAGGAAAAGGAAAGAAGAAAGAGAGGGAGAGCATCTATATGTGGTTGCCTCTTGTGTGCCCCCTGCTGGGAACCTGGCCCGCAACCCAGGAATGTGCCCTGACTGAGAATCTAACTGGGACAACAAGGGACATTTGTCAGAACTTTCTCTTACTCTTAGGGAATTCATATGTTATACAATTGATTACATCTGTCCTGTTCAGTATACATTATTAGAAAATTTGTTCATTTTTACCAAACATTCAAGTATGTTTATTTATTTTGCCTTTCATAAAAGAGGTGAATGTTGGTATGTATGAAAACAGTATCATGTTACTAGGAGCAAATGCCTAATATGGCTCATGCCAGAGTTTGTGCAATGGCCACATCAATAACAGAATGTAACACTCTCTGCCAAAAACCGGAATGCTGAAGTTCAGATATCACATTTATTTTATGAAAAGTGTTGGTCCTAATACTCACTTATTCAACAAACTCAACATTCTGTAATTCTTTAGGGCATCTACCCCCCACATCCCAGGAGAACAGCTCTTTCACTTTAAGATATTCAGGGAACCTTGAAAACTCTGCAATTTGGACTACATTTCTATTTTTATAACTTTTCCTGGTTCCTCTTACCCAACATTCTCTGAAGGGATATGGCATATCTGATTTTTTGTTTAATTTCAGATCATGAAAACTCAACATTCTCCTCTCATAGATAGGTCAAGAGTTTGAAGAGTTGAAGTAGATTTTGTAAAAGTATATGGTGGTACTTCATCAAAATAAGGGGTTTAGTAAGCTAGAAAACCAGAAAAACTTGAATATATGGACTTTAGAATAAATAAAGAACAAATAAGAAACTTAAATGAATGGAGGAAGAGAAAAGTTATGAGTAAAACTGGGAAAGCATCATCACAGGTGGGGGAATTTTAAATATCAGTTTGCTCCAAAAAGCCATAGACATATAATAACCTTGTGGAAATGTATACCAAGGTAATTATTATTGATATCTTCTACCAACACATAGGAGTAAACATTTATCACATCAAAAAAATTGAAACCACTTATATGTCTTAGCTCACCAATTTTTCAATGAAACTAAGTCTCAGTCACATTCAAAGAGAATGGTTCCCACTTCCAAGATCGCCTATAAACCCTGAATTTAAGTCATCCAGAAATTTGTGTAATGATCTTTAGTGTTAAGTTCTTCATTGCACCAGGTTCTGGTGCCCCTTGTGTTTTAGAAGCAAGCCTGGATGCATTGCTGTCAAGTCATTAAGTATAATTATGGCCTTCCTTGAAGCTATCTTACTTGACTAACTTTCTCTATGCGTGTGCTTGACCTTAGAGTGCAAGTACAGGGACAGTAGAGACAGTCCCTGACTTATGATGATTCAACTTTATGATGGTGCTAAAGCAATGCACATTCACAGAAACCATGCTTTCAGTTTTGAATTTCTGCGTTTTCCTGAGCTAGTGCATGCAGTTTGATATTCTTTTGTGATTCTGGCAGTCGAAATGAGACGATTTTGCCTAAATGCATACTTATGTTAGTGTTCTGAGCACATATAAGGAAGGAGAGGCTAAGTTACTGGTAGGTTAGGTAGATTAAATGCATTTTCAGCATACAGGGTTTTTAATTTATGATGGGTATATCAGGACATAACCCCATTTTAAGCTGAAGAGTTTCTGTAATTGTGGTACCATAAACAAATACATTAAGTTTCAGATTATGATGTGTTGTATTTGCATGCCATTTGTTTTACTCTTCATTACGTTGTTGGTATGAGGAAGTAGTCTCTTAATAAAGCAAACTAGGAATAAGATGTCCGCCATTATGTTCTTAATGAAAATGTTTGCCTGCTTGTTCAGACTTCAGATATGCTCTTTGCACAGTTAATTCATAAAGCTTCAGGAATGTAGACTCTTCTCTATCTCATCTTCATCTCTTTCTGACAAAGAAATTACTTGCCAAATCCTCTAAAGTGACATATTCTGTTTGTGCCAGACACAGAACATTTCCTGCCATGCATATCCAACTTTGCTTGAAAAAAGTCTCAGGAATACCTCCCTCCCAGTTCAGGAAATGGCATAAATCAGGGGTTGTGGTACTGTCTACTCAACTCAAGTGGCCCATTTTAATCTTATTTACACCTTGCAAAAAAACAATTTGGTGCTTGTCAATGGACTTTAAAAATTGGTTATGTATTTGGAGGAGATATGACACATAAATGCCGTGAAATGTGTCTTAGATATTAAGATAGATAATAATGGCTTCTGCTCCTCAGACTGGAAGACAATGAGAAAATGTATGATTTATTCTTCCCTTATAAATCAGTGCCACAGTTTCAAAGAACAGACACATTTATTTTCAACTTTCTTTTTTAATGTCACCCTATTAAACTTGTTATTCACCTAAGGTAATAGGTTTGGTAGATATGGCTGTTTACAGGGATATCACCTAGGGAATGATATTATATTCTATCCATATTTGAGCTAGAATTCCACTTTTGCTGTGCTCACCTGTATATCAAAAATGTTTTAAAAGAGGAAGCTCATAGAAGCAAAACTTCTATCACTGTTTAGTGATGATTGTGTAAATGCATAATGTGTAAGAAAATAAATGTTTTACCTAAATGAAAATGAATAAAAGTTGGCAGTATTGAATGTATACAAATTCTAGCACCTTGATTAATGATTTTGGAGTATTTCAGGATGGTATAAAAATGTTGATAGTACAGATAATTTCAGCTTAAAGAGTAAAGTTTCCTGCTGATTTTTGAAGCAACTTGTCCTTGAAATATACGATTTTAAAAAATTACTCAAACTACATGTTTTCTACATGAATTTTTCTATCAGTGTTTACACTCTATGTTGGCTCTGGAGTCCAATAAGATAGACTTCATTAGATCACTATTTCACACAGGCCAATGTTTCTCAAAAGGAGACTCTCAGACCACCTGCATAACAGCACCTACCAACATCCCAGTGAAGATGCGATTTTTCCATGTTCTCTGCTTCACGTACAATGAATTCTCCTTGAAGTGTAATCTATGAATTTGTTTCTTAGTGCATGATGTTTCCACTTTCTTCACAAGGAAATCTTTAAAGGTCCACATAGATCTGTGTCTGTGCAAGGCCTCTTCCACTCAAGTACTTCTTCATTTTATAGAATTTTGAAACTTTATTCTTACACATATTTACATCATTGATATCTGAAACAGAGTTTGGATAAATAACTTATGGCTTCACAAAGCAGACACTTCCATTGCAGAGCATATCTGTTAATATTTTACTTCCTTATAGTTAGCTTAAATTTACTGCATATTATCTATCTTTCTTCTAGAGTGACACAAGATAAGTCTTCATTATTGGCAATATTGCAGATATTTGGAAACATTGTCATGAGCTTTTACATTATTCTCTTCAGCAACCTAAGTATTCCTCA
Source organism: Carollia perspicillata (assembly GCA_004027735.1). Lineage (NCBI taxonomy): Eukaryota > Metazoa > Chordata > Mammalia > Chiroptera > Phyllostomidae > Carollia > Carollia perspicillata. Next base: position 112,569 of record PVKM010000368.1, read on the forward strand.
TACTTCAGCTATCT